>JAPSGF010000099.1:1457992-1469149 GCA_035772895.1 Perdix hodgsoniae | reverse complement strand
GGGGGGGGATGCATCATTGGGAGGTGTGCAGTGGGGTATGCACTGATGGGGTGGTGCAAGGGAGGGGGAACACCATAGGGAGGGTGCCCAAAGGGGGTGGTATGCTCAGGGCTGCAGTGTGCATGGAACAAGGAATGCAGCAGGATGGGGCATGCAGAGGTGGCCATGCACAAAGGTGCAGTGTGTGCAGGGAGGTTTGCATGGAGGGACGCATGGGGGGGTGCAGCACTTGGGGGCTGGATGACACACGCAGGTGGGTGCTGCCCTGGGGGGGGCCGTGCTGATGGGTGCCTCATCCCTTAGGGGTGCACTGTGGGAACCACATCACCTCCCACGGTTTGGCACTGAATTGCTGCACTGACCTCTCCTGGTTTGAGCACATCGTGCCCTGTGGGCTGGAGGGGACGACGGCCACTTCACTGAGCCACGAATTGGGTCGCCATGTCACCGTGGACGACATCCTCGAGCCTTTCCTTGAGTCCTTTCAGGAGGTCTTTGACTGCACTGTGGTGTTGTCTGAGGAGCCCAGGGACTGAGAAGGTGCAAGGTGATGGAAAAAGTCACATCCCGCTGGTGCTGGAGCACACAGATGGTGTGGGATGGTTGGGGGCTGTCCTCAATGCCATGTCCTCACCGTGCCACGTCTGGCTGCTGAGATGCTGTGGGAAAAAAAAGCCCTTGTTAGGACCAGGAGTAGACCTGCAGAAATCAGGTCACGTCCTCAGCGAGCACTTTTGTGGTTTGATCTCCTCTCCCCTCAAAAAGTCTGACACTGGAGTGAATGCTTTGAGCAAAAAGGGAGAGGTGTTGCTTGGTGAAGTGTTTTCTTATCTCCTTGCTGCTGTGCAAAGTCAGTGTTGGTTTTATATAAAGAGATTTGGTGGGATTGTTGGCTGCTGGTGCTTTGCTGTGTGCTTTGTGAACACTGTCACTGTCCCCTGGGTTCCTCTGGAACTGTGAGTGAGCTAAGAGGGACTAAAGGGCACCAAGGAGAGGCTGAAGGCCACCAAAGAGGGACTAACGGCCACCAGAGAGGGATTAAAGGCCACCAGAGGGGAAATAAAGGTGAAAAAGGGGGGACTAAAGACCACCAAAGAGGGACCAGAAGCCACCAGGGTGGAACAGAAGCCACCAAAGAGGCACTGAAAGCCACCAAGAGGGGACTAAAGGCTACCAAAGAGGCTGAAGGCCACCAAAGAGTGACTAAAAGCCACCAAAGGGGAGGGATTAAAAGCCACCAAAAAGGGACTAAAATTTACCAAAGGGGGACTAAAGTCACCAGAGAGGCTAAAGGCTACAAAAAAGGTACAAAAGCCCATCAGAGGGGGACTGAAGGCCACCAAAGAGAGGCTGAAGGCCACCAAAGGGGGACTAAAGGCCACCAAAAGAGGACTGAAGTCACTAGAGGTGCTGAAGGTCACCAAAGGGGGACTAAAATCCACCAAAGGGCGACTAAAGTCACCAGAGAGAGGCTAAAGACCACCAAAGGGGGATAAAAGGCCATCAAAAAGGGGGACTGAAGTCAACAGAGCGAGGCCAGAGGGGAACTAAAGATCACCAAAAGGACAAAAGGCCACCAACAAGAAACTAAAAGCCACCAAAGAGGGGCTAAAGCCACCAAGATAGTGCTGATATGGAGTGAGAAAAGGGGTTGGGGTACCAGCAGGGTATGGGCATCGTCACCTCTTCTAAGACTGCTGTCCTGGTTGCAGCATCTCTCTCAGGGCCTGGATGGTCTGTGATGCAGTGATATTGTTGGGGCTGCAGTGGGGCAGGAAGGGTCCCTATGGGAAGGAATACCCCATTTCATCCCCAGCAGGCTCAGTGCCCACTGCAGGGCTTGGGGACAGCATGGACATCCGGAGGAGGGACAGGAAAGCGTGACCGGCAGCGTGCGAGAAGGGAAAGGCAGGATCCACCCGGACAGCCCCATAAAAACCTCCTGCATCCGGGCTGAGGAGATCACACAACGGGACTGAAGGCTTTGGGGACACACTGGTAGCCACCACCACCGGGGCTGGGTGGCTTTGGCAGGTGGTTCTGCCCCAGGAAGGGGAGGAGGCTGCGGCACTCCCAGCCCGGCTGGCGGCCGCGATGCTCCAGTCCCAGTTCAACCCAGCGGCCGTGCAGGCAGTGAGGGCACCCGGTGAGTGCAATCAACCCCCCCTCCCTTTCCCTCCCCTCCCCTCGTCCACCCCTATCCCAAATTGCAGCCTGTAAAGCGGGGTGCTGCACCCTGCTGCGGGGCTCTGCAGGGGGGAAATGCTGATTTTTTGCTCCAAGTCCCCCAAACCATTCTGGCTTCCCACCGATTAATGGTGTTTGGAAAGAGAGGGGAGGTCCTAGGGTGAACCCCCCCCCCCCCCCCCCCCCCGCTCCCCCCATCCCCCCAGGACTCTTTTTTTCTCCTTGCTGCTTTTTAGGGAATTCACTTTGCATTTGAGGAACACTTTTTGGGGGAGCACAGGGGCGCAGGTTGGGGGTTTGGAGAGGCTCTGGGACCAATCTTGCCCATGAGGTTGGAAGTTCTGGGAAGATTTGGGGCAGTGACCCCTTGGTGGGGGTCCATGGGGGCATGTGAGGTCAGTACCTCTCTTGCCAGGGCTCTGAATGGGTGAATGGGGTCTGTGCATGGCACAATCAGTTCTGGAGCTGTTATTTAGGATGCCCATCAGTTGGGGCCTGGGGGGACCCCCCATGCTGGCCAAGGGACACTAGGGTAATACTGACCCCAGTGGGGTCATTTGGAGCTGATGTTGTCGGGATGGGGAGCACAGAGGGATCTCTGGGGTCTGTTTCTGCATGGGAAGTGTTTGGTGGGGTTACATCCGTCTGTCTGTCCATCAGAGGATGTCCGACAGTCATCTGTGCCTGAGCACCAAGCGCTTCATCCGGGTTCTCTTAAAGTGCCTTCATTCAAAAAGAATTCAGTGCTCCTAATTGCATTTAAGGGGAGAGAGAAGGGGGGGGGGGGGATCTAATGAAGGTAGCAGCAAGGTGGGTACCACGGCTCTGCACTCTGCCAACAGGGTTGGGGCTGGATTTGGGCTTTTTGCTGCCATCAAACCTTTCCCTGAGGACCCTTTTGGGGCTCATGCTCAGCCCCAACATCACCTCAGGGCGCCCCATCCATGGGGCTGACGCTGCTGCTGCCCCACACAGGCTTGGCAAGGAGATGGAGGAGGACAACAGGACGGAGCCGTGGCACCGCAGCCTCCAAGCAATGCTGGATGCCTTGAACCAAACCTTACACGGGGCCATCCTCCGCCCCAGCACCCCACACAATGCCAGCACCCGTGCCAGCCGAGATGACAATTCCTACCTGTACATCCTCTTCGTCATGACGCTCTTCGCAGCCACCGTGGGCAGCCTCATCCTGGGCTACACCCGATCCCGAAAGGTGGACAAGCGCAGCGATCCGTACCACGTCTACATCAAGAACAGGGTCTCCATGATCTGAGCCCGGTGCCTCCTGCAGAAAGAACCCCAAGGTGCTGAGCCCTGGTGTGAGGCAGGAGCACCGGTGTCACCTGCAGGCAGGTCCCGGTGCCACGGAACCACCGCGGTTGGGGACGTGGGGATGGTGGAGATGCCTACTTTCCCACTTCTCATGACTTACTGAGGCTGGCACGGGGCTGTAAAGGAGGAAAATTCCCTGCTCAGACCACCAGCATCACCTCCGAAGCACACTCTGCACTGCTTAGCGTGGGTTTTTCTGGGGCTAAAAGCTGTGATTTCAGAGCCAGGCTAAGCCCCGCTTCACTGGTGGGGAATTAAAGGAGGTGGTGGTTCTTGAGATGAGTTGCATCTGCTTCTTCTCCACCTGGCTCCGGGCTGGTCAAAAAGCCACAGTTTGGGTATCATAGCCCCATTCCATGGCTTGGGATGACATCTCCATTCTGGTAGTGTTGGGTGAACCATGCAAGCCTGGTTGGACCCTGGGGGCTGCAGAGATTTCCCTGCTTCCTTCCTACAGTGCTGCCAGCTGTAGCTTTGCCCTTTTGTACCTTAGCTGCCAAAGGTGTTTTCCAAGGGGTGAGCACAAATGGGAAGGGGACATGCTCAGGTCCTCCTGGGCTCTTTGGCTTTGTCCCTGCTGTGAAAGCAGCTCGATTGGGGTTTGGTTATGGCTTGGCCAGTGGCCAGGAGGATGAATGCCCTTGTTCCTGTCCTTGAGATCAGGCTGCCTGCTGGGGACAACACAGTGAGCTGGCCACAGTGCCCATTGTGGTCCCTGGGATGTCTTAATCTTCTCATAATGGCATAATTAATATCTGTAATTGCAGCCAGACTGGCTGCCTGTAGAGCATTCACCAAGCCCTGACCCAAAAACATGAGACGTCAGTGTTTTGGGGAGTGCTGGCAACCTGGGCACAATGGTGGCAGTGACTCACCCAGCAGACTTAGGATTTCCCTTGCTTTCAGCTGTGCTCTGGGCATAGAAACTGACACAGAGGTCTGGGGGGAGCCCCGTGGGTCCCTGTTTTGGGGTCAGCTCTGGTTTCTATGCCAGGCAAGCGGCACAAATGCCACAGTCATGCACAACCCCCGGGAGGGGGCTCAGGAGGGTTTGTTGTGTTTGCATTGCAGTTACAACGTTGGGAAAAGCAAACAAACCTGCTCTCTGCAAATAAAGCAGGGGACGCACAGCGGGCAGGGACAGCCAGAGAACATCCTCCTTCCCTGAGTGGGTTTGTGCTCTGGTCTTCTCCCCTTGTGTGGCACTGATCCCCCTCTTTAGCACCCCGAAAACCCCCTGTGCTGGAGCTGGATGGGGTTCCCCATGATGGGATGGGTCAGTGGGTGAAGCATGGTGAACATCCCAGCCGTTACTCAGCAGATGTGGCCATCCCAAGGGCTGATGGCACTTCTGGGAGATACTGGGACAGAGCTGGTGACCCCAGAGTCCCCTATGCTGCTGTGTACAGCTGTGGAGGGGGACAGCTGTGTCACAAGATGCGTTGAGAGAATTGAAAAAAAAAACAAACCCAAACACTGTTTTCCCCTAAATCTGAAATCTTTCAAGGAAAAATAAAAAGCCCTCGTGCAAGAGATCATTGCCCACCACTGGCAGCTCCTTCACCCACCTGTCCCTGCCATTAAACTCAAGTGAGGGCCCGTAGCCTACATGCAACAGAGAAACCTGGGTACCCCCACGTTGGGGACAGATCCCACCATGCTGGGTGACAAGGTTCCAGTGCCACCTGGTGGCAGCTGGTCATATCTCCATGGGTGTCCTCATGCAACTGCACCGTGCTGGGCTCTGGGTGATGCTTGGAGGGGTATGGAAACATGGGAACAGGTGGGACATCCCCAAAATGGGCTCGATTCTGCTGGCAGGGGCTAATTAGGGGCTCATGCTTCAGCTGAGAAGCTCCTCATTGAAGCCAGTGGGGCTCTGCCTTTGCTCCTTGTGCTCAGCCCATCTTGGGTTTTAAGAGCACAGAACTAAGGCAGCACTGTCCTTGGCTGAATCACTAAATCAAAGCATGCACACTGCAGCTGGCTGCATTAGGATTTTAAACAATGTAGCCAGGGAAATACAGAGCTCATGTGAGGCCAATTGATTCAGTCCTGGTTGTGGCATTTTGTTTGTTTGTTTTTTCAGCACACAGCAATGAATAACAGGTGAGACAACGGCTGTAACCAGTTTGCCTGAGCCTTGGGAAAGAATCTGGCAAAACTGTGTGCACGGGAAGCTGAGGTTGACCTTGCAGTAATGCAGCTTGTGTGCCTGATATGCTCTCCCTGCACTGCAGCATGGGGGTCCCCTGTTCTTTTCCAGGGTAACTTCTCCAGAGCCTCTCTCTTGGCTGTTCCAATCACATGCTGTGATCAGGGGCAGATGCTGCAGCACAAGGAAGGAGAATCCTATAGAGAGTGTGGTTTCAAGCAGTGACTTCAAATTACTCATTACTGCCCACCTTCCTCTGGAGCAAGACAGAAGAGGTGATGTCCTATGAGGTACCCAGCTGTGGCTGATGTGGGTGATGAGGTGATTGTGGGCTTCCCCTTCAGCTCAGAAGCCCTCAGTGACCCAAATGTCCATTTCTGCTGAATAACAGTTCGTCTCACTCCAAACACAGCCTCTCTCACACCTGGAAGCAATCAGATGATAAAGATGTGGCAATCCCAGACTGATGCTAAAAGCTGCCCAATTAATTAGCAGATGAGCCCTCAGCAGGCAGAGTCCAGATTTGGGGTGATATTGGACCTTCTCTCTGCAGCACCAATTGCAAGGGAGATGCAGCCCCAGCTCTCTTTGCACCCTGCAGGTCTGTTTCCTCTTTTCTCTGCTCCTTTTTGCCTTTCCCCCCTCCTGCTGAGGAACTGGGGTCAATGCAGCTGTAGGCACGTGCAGGTGATTAAGCTGCAGTGAACTTATCAGAAGTGCAATTGTAAAACCAGCCATTGGGACCATGATCGTAGGTCAGGGCAGTTCAGCTTGATTCCCATCCGGGTACCAAAGGAACTGCTCAGCATAGCACGCATATGAGCTATTAATACCTAGCAGACAGGCTTAAAAATAACCAGCTCTGGCTTGGAAAGGACAAACTTTGATATACGAGGGGATCAGTGACTCAAGCCAGCTTCCCTGGAGTGCTGAAGTTCCCTGCAATGAAATCATAGGAAGGAGGTGGAGAGCTAGGACAGAACTTGCCCCAGAGCAGAGCTGGAGTCACCAAGAGGAGTTGGGATGCTGGCTGTGGCTTTCCTGCCATGTGCTCCTCAATGAGAACTGCTACACTTGAGGCTGTGTCAGCAGAGCCTGAGTTAAAATGCACTTTATGGTATAGGGCAAGAGATGAGGGCGGGAGGAGCTGATGAGCCTGACTTTCTCTGTGCTTGCTGTCTCAGATATGTGTCCACAGGCAGAACTGGACCTGTGGTGTGTTTTCAGGGTGCTGTGTTTGCAGCACAAAGCAGGAGAGCAGCTCCTGGCTCTTGCTTTGGGGTTTTCAAGCAGCTCTGAGTTGTACAGTTATGGTTGTTCAGGGCATTCAGCTCTTCAGCAAACCAAAGAGCACACTGTCCATGCAGGAGAGTTCAGGGTCAGGCTTCCCCAGGGCTGACATGAAGCACCAAGCCAGGACAGCCAGCAGTTCCTATTATCAGCGGTCCCCTGCTGTGTCCTCCCTGCTCTCATTCTCTGTGCTCTGCCTGCATTTTGGCTGCTTTAGATCAGCTTAAAAATGGCATTCAGCCTCCAGAGGCACCTCCCCAGGCAGCACACAATCCCCTGGCATGGGTGATGCTACTGCCTGGCTTTAGGGCTGCGACGTCTGGATGGAAATATGGTACTCAGAGAGAGGCAAGTAAAGCAATGGGAGCTGCTGTGCAACCACCAGGTAACCCAAGAGGCACAGAGCGTTCGTGATCCATAAATAATAAAACAAAAGCTGTGCTGCACAGCGAGGGCATGCAGAGTGCAGCTGGGTTCATCCTGCGTGAGCCATCCCACTGCAGGAACTGGGGGGTAGGAAACCAATGGGAAGGCCGTAGGAGGGAGCCCCAAGCCCTGTGCAGGGGATCCGGAACCAACTGCATGCAATGAAATTGCCATGGAAACACCGTGCCTACCCGGTGCTGAGGCTCTCCGGTGCAGGGCTAATCCTGTTCGTCACGGGTGAGGGTTTGCTCTGCAGTGCCAGGTCCCTGGGGATGCTATCACGACCGTGCAGATGGTTTTTCCTTCTGATGTGCAGTGACATCGTTGTGAGCTCAGCCATTCTTCTGCAGGAAAAAATCATTGTTCGGGGTTAGGATGCTGCAAACTCAGCCCTGGGGCATTCAGCTGCGCCAAGGGGAATGCTTCTTCCTCCCTACACAAATGCAAATCCCAAACAGAAGCTGTGTGCGATTAACAAGTCTATTAACTTACATTATTTTTGTCTACATTAAACAAAAGTGCTCATTCTGGGAGGGGGGCGGGGAGGGGGCAAAGGGAGTTATCGACCACAGCTGCAATTATGCTTCACGAGGATGCTCTGAGTTTCAGGGCAGCAGTTCTGTCCCTGAATGCAGAGCAACACAGCACACAGAGCCATACATATGCACACATGTGTTTTTGCAAGGATGAAGTCATCCCTTCCAGCTGAGCACCACCACGGTCTGCCTACAGGCTCTCACCACTCTCTTCCATTGCAGCAAGCTGTGTCCCACCACTCACCTTGTATTTCTCCCTAGCCACGGGGCTCAGTTTCATTGTTTTTTACTCAGTTTTTAGGCCCCAAAGTGTTTGATGCTGCTCTGTATGTGGCACACTGTCCTCTGTGGATTGCTGGGAGAGAAGCAACATGCCTTGGTCCAATATCAGCATCACCACGGCTTCTTCTTCACTGCTCTCCCTTGGAGCTAGCTGAGCTAGGAAGGCAGATCACACTCTGATTGGGGATGCATTATGAGATGAGAGCTTTCAACCCCTTCACACTGCAGTTATTTCCATGAAAGAAAGAACAGGTGAAAGTTTTTATCTTCTGTTTTATCTGTTCTTCAGAGAGGAGCAGAGATAAACTGATGGATTGGTAATTCTCTTATCTAAGTATCAATGGTCAAATCCTGCTGTTAATTGCATCTAGGAAAGTGATAACTGATAACACAGGGTGTGAGCGTGGCTGGCACCATCCTACATGAAGGTATCACAAAGTTACAGCCTGCTTGCTCTGATGACATAAAATCCCTCTTCAGAACAACTTAAAGCTCTCAGTAAAAACATAAGGAGAAAAAAAAAGGCCAAGAATTGAAGCATTTGAAATACAAAGCTTAATTTTAACAGTCCCTTCTATTGCCTTTCCAAAGAGGTACAGAGTTCTAGTAAGAAGCACTCCTGTTTAGCAGGCCTTGAAAAGGTATTTAATATAGGCATTGTCCTTTTTTTGTTGTTTTGGTGGGAAATGAAGCTTGTAGAGGCTGGAGCTGCTGTTATGCTGAGCCTTGGCTCTGCCTTGTAAACAAAACACAAAGCAGCAGAAAAGAGCAGCAAAGGTATGAAGAGCAGCAGCTGTGACTCACTCAGACTGTCAGGTGTAAATTCCCTGAGGGTGTAAATTCCCTTATCAGCTATTGTGAGATCTGGAAAAACATGCTGGCATCAGGCTGGTGGGGCATTGCTTTAACTTGCCTGTTGGGCTCGAGATGACATCATGTTGCTATGGACGACACATCCTTATGTGGGGACACGTGAGAAAGACAGGAAAAAATAAGAATGACACGAGGAAGTGGGTGGCATTGGGTCCACAAAGCCTCTGGGGTGAAGCTGGAGGTGATGGGAAGTGTAGTGCTGCATGATTTGCTCTCTGTTGGGCTGCAGTCACCTCTGGCTGCTCTGGTTGCAGGCCCCTGTCAAAGAACAATAGAAACATGAAGGTTGGAAAAGATCTTTACGTTCCCCAAACCCAACCCACCCACCGTGTCCCTCAGTGCCACATCTCTGTTCACCCAGGATGGTGACCCCAGTACTCTTTGGGTAGCTGTGCCACTGTCTGACTGCTCTTTCACTGAAGGAAGTTCTAACACTCAGCCTTAACCTCTCCCGGTGCAACTTGAGGCCATCACCTCTCATCCTATTGCTGGTTACCCGAGAACCTCTTCCTTCTAGCAATAATCACAAGTTATGCAATTAAGGGAAAGCAACCTAAAAGGATTTTTAAATACAGCGAAACGTTACAGAAAGCTGACTAATTTTTCTAGCCAACCACAAATCACAGCCACTAATTGGTGACACACTGGAACAGGTTGCCCAAGGAGGCTGTGGATGCCCCATCCCTGCAGGCATCCAAGGCCAGGCTGGATGTGGCTCTGGGCAGCCTGGGCTGCTGGTTGGTGACCTGCACACAGCAGGGGGTTGGAACTGGGTGAGCACTGTGCTCCTTTGCAACCCAGGCCATTCTATTATTCTATGATAGAAAACTGCCCTGGGACCCCTGCATGGACATCACACCCTTTCACATGTTCCCAAGGCTGACACATGCACACCTGCACCGTACTGACAGCTTGTACTGATGGGGGCAGTCGCCATGACCAAAGTGCAGACTTTGTAGCTGATTTTGCTGAACCTCACGAGGTTCTCCTGGTCTCACTGTTCAGCCTCTTCCCTTGTCCAGAGATGCACTGAAGTCACCCATTATGTCTGGTTCCCTCACTGTACCACTGTCCAGGTTATGTGGGCTCAGTGGGCAAGCTGGGTGTGGGTTGGACTTGGGCTTGAGGATCTTGGAGGTCTTTTCCAGCCTTAACGATTCCATGAACTTGCTACACCTCACAGCAGGCAAGTCTTGGAGGCATACCTGCGGCCCAGTGGATTCATCTACAGCCAGATCTTCCTTCTTCCTTATCTTCATCATCCAGACTTGGTCAGAAGATCCTCGGGGTGGATTTTAGGGCATTTCCAAGTGCTTTCAGCACAGCACTGAGGAACACGATGCGGTGGGGATGGGTTGGGATTGGACTCAAGGGCCTCAGAGGTCTTTTCCAACCTCAACGATTCTTTCTTTCTTCTTCCTCTACACCACAACCAACTTCAGCAGAGACCTAACAGGAGACCTCTGTTGATTTATTTCCTCCTTGCTTATTCTTCAGCCGCCACCTATCAGCAGTGCAGTGGAACAGAAGTGATCTAAAGGTTCCTCTCCCCTCCCCATCGCAGTCCTCTGGACTTCTGGATCATTCCATGCTGTAATTCACACCTCACAGGGTACGTTTACATTTACACTATGCTGCCTCAGCACCCCAGGCCGCAGCCCTGCACATCTCCTGCACCCCCCATTGCTTCTCCCTCTCCCTCTCTGCTATTTCCAACCGAAGGAGCGGCACCACCACGGGCACTTTTCAGTTTTCCTCCTCTGTATCACTCAGGAAGGGAATAAGCACAAGGAAGGCAGCAGAACAGAGCCCCGGTCGCTGAAGAGCCCAACAATGAGGGATGAGAAGGGAAGCGACGCTGCCATCCCCTCCCAGCGCCTCCTCACCCTGAGGCGAAATGCGGCGCGCTGGGCTGCTGGGAGTTGTAGTTTTGCGCCTCCCTTCGGCCCGACCCTTCCGCGTCCGTCTTCCGGTGCTTGCACTACATTTCCCATCGTGCACCGGGAGCGAGGGGAAGGCGGCCGCGTGTCCCCGCCCCTAAGCCGCTCTGATTGGTGGGTTAGCGGCGCGGGGGCG
>JAPSGF010000099.1:1429489-1442992 GCA_035772895.1 Perdix hodgsoniae | reverse complement strand
GTTCATCCCTAAATGTCTGATGGTGCTTTGGCCATGTCAGCATGCAGCTCACAGCCATTGCCTTTCTCTCCTCTCACCTGGAGCCCAACAGCAGGTGGTGAGATGGAGGCAGAGCAGTGCCCTACTGCAGTGCTTTGGCCATGCATCCTCTCATGTTCCAGCGTGGAGCATCTTCCTGTCTTCCTGTCTCCAGGGCACTGCAACCTCTGTCCTACCTGTGGCACCATCTGCTCTATTGCTCCGTGTGCTACAGCTTGACTGTCATCTTCAGATGCAAGAAGCTCAACTCTCAGATATTCCATATCCTCCACCCACTACTGCCTGTGCGACACTTTACTTCAAATGTGGTTTCTGAGAGCTGTTCCTTCTTTTTGCCCTTTGCTCTCCTCGTTTTCCTCGGAGTTCATCTCTGAAATGTATTTCCACACACGTTGGTGCTGTTGTCCTTTCCGCAAGGATCTTTCTTACCTGCAAAATCCAGCAGCCCTGGGGTAGGATGGGTTGTGAACAGCCTGATAACCAGCACGTCGGGTCAGAAGGGCGTTCAGGAGCTGTTTGAGGAAGCGTGGTTTTGGATCAGAGAATGGTGGGGGTCTCATTGTTTTTCAGCATCTCCTTGGCGAAGACCATTGGGTTCTCAGCTTACCGTTGGTATTCAGGGCTAATTCAGGGCCATATTCCGCACGCACATGAGCTGCCACGCTTCTGTGTGCTAGGGCACATGGCATGGCAGGAGGGGAGCCTGGATGGCAGCAAGCAAGGTGTTTTCCCTTCTAGGAGCATCCTATAGAGGAATGCTGAAGTGCCAGCCCAGGTTTGGCCTTGGGTGCAGCCCCTATGTGAAGACGAAGAGCTCACAAGCAAGGGGAGCGTCTCCGAAGTTGGGAGCGTCACAGTGTTGGACAGGAGATGCTACTGCCTGCCCAGGGATCTCATGGTGTTTGTTAGTGCAGAGTGCTGGAGGGTTGGTGGCTTTGGTGGTGTGGGCAGCTGGGTCTTGGTTGCACTGGGCAAAAGCATTCCAGTGTTCAGTTTGGGTGGGCACCTGCAATGTTCCTTCAACCTGACTTCAACTCTGAAGGAAAGAGAACTGCTGCAGAGAGCTGGGGACTCCTCAGAGAGGATGCAGGAGCAAAGCAGAGCAAGGTGAACTGTCGGTGTAAGCGTCCCTCCAGTCAGCTGCCACAGGGGAATGACAGACGATGGGAAGCCTACCTCTGGACTACAGTGCCTACAGGTATAGATAGGGGCTGCATCTTGGTGTTTCAGGCTGCTCGTAAGTTACACGTGTAGGGCACTCAGCTCTGCTAGGGTGCAGCCTTCCTGCTGGGTTGCAGATCCCGCAAGGAGATGCTGCGGTGGGTTTGGAGCTGGTGTTTGCTTAGTTTGTGTCTGTGGATTTGCTGAGGCTTTATTTTTCATTCCTCCCTTCTTTCAGGGTGGAGAGTGGCTGCAGAACCAAAGTGATTGCTGTGGGAGCTGTAAATGGCCAGTTATTTTGGCAGGATACTCGCCTTGAAAGCTGATTCTGGTGTGCAGTATGTGATGTTAACATGGCTGGAAGAGAAAGAAGCAGTAGGATAATTAGTTAATGGCCCTACACCTCCTTCTCCTGTGCCTTCAGAGTCCGTATCCTGGCGAGCTGCAGGAAAAGAAATGCAATTCTTTCAGTAAACGATTGTGCAGTATGTGAAGAACTGAATCTAATGCTGGATTCAGCAGAGAATAGGATGACGATGATTCTTTTATTAATAATAAAACCCCAACTGCTGATGCTGCAGGATCTCAACTGCTGTGGGACCTGACCCCAAAGTTCTGCTGTACGTCTGATTCTAGCAGAAAACCTTTGGAGGCAGCTGCTGAAACTCACCTCCCGTTGCCAGCAGGCTCATCTCCTTCCTCTGCTCAAAGTCTAACCACCGCAGCCACCTTAAGCTTCGTTCCACAGGACCAGCAGTGCAAGTTATGTAAGGCTCCTGGCTAAGAACTGAAGTCAGAGGCAAGAATGACAGCATTTTATAAGGAAGTAACCCTTGGTTTTTAGTGTTGCCACGTCTATATATTAATGCATCAACTTTATAGGAAACTGTGGAGCTCAGAGAAGCTCTGCTAGCCTTCTGGTAACGCTGAGCACTGCTCCCTGTGAGAATCCCTGACTGTGTTTGGCAGAGGCAGCTTGAAATGGGATAAGCAAATAGTGCCTGACCTCTGGGTCCTCTTCATTTCCCACCTATCAAGTTGCAAGCCTCAAAGCTGTTTACAAATAGGGGGCACTTTGCAAATTTACATCTCAAAATGGTGAGTGAAGGTACAGCCAGGGCATTGGGTGCCACCTGGTTGAGGGCAGGGTTATTCAGAAATGGACCAGCTGGGTCACACTACAGGCACACAGGAGCACATGGAAGCCCTGCAGCAAGGCAAGCTGGGCTCTGCTCCTGGTGAGGGTGATGAGCTGGGCAGGAGCCAGGGGTGTGCCCTGACCATAAGGGTGCTGGTGGCATGCTGGGCTGGGGGAATGGGAGCAGGGCTGAGAGATGGAGGGATGGGGGTATTCCTTTTTGCTCCGCTAGTTCTGCCCATCCCCTCCTCCTCTGTGCCTCAGTGCCCAGGCACTGAGAGCTGTCCCTAACCCCTCTGTGGCAGGATGCCTGTTACAGCATAGAATCACACAGTCCTTAGAGTTGAAAGGAACCTCTGAAGGCCATCTAGTCCAACTCCTCTGCAGTGAACAGGGACGCCACAGGTAGATCAGGTTGTCCAGGGCCTGGTGCAGCCTCACCTTGAAATTCTCCAGGGATGGAGCATCCACCACAGCTCTGGGCAGCCTGTTTCATTGCCTCACCACCTTCACTGGAAACGACTTTTTCCTTGTGTCCAAGGATATATTGGATACTGAAAGGGTCTGACATACAGGTGTGAGGCTGAGAAAATAAGGCAGGAAGGAGAAAGGGGAAAAATAAAGAAGAGCCACACTCAGAAACCCAGCTCTAGCCCTGTCACCAGCGAAAAGCATCTCTTTCCTTCCTTACCCCTTCTCTGGCCCCAGCCATGTTCAGGTGATGTCAGCCTTCCCTTCCCTGCTGCCATCACCTTATCTGTCACCTCCTTGTGTGCTGGACCTTTCCCCACCCGCAGCAGGAGCAGCAGTGGCTGCTGCCTTTTGATTGCTGCCTTCTGCCCCATGCACGTGTGCCCGGGGAGCTGTTTTGCTAACAGCAGATGTCTGCAGCCCTGTGTGCTCAGCGGGTGCAGCTTTAGGAGTGCAGCACCCTGGCCTTTTTGCCTTTGGGAGCTCGGTCCCTATGGTTTCGAAGCACCCCGCTCTGCACCACGTGCTCTGCCACCAGCGGGGTGTTTTCTGAATGGCAGCAGTGGGGCTCAGAGGCTCTGGGGGATCCTTCACTGCCATCGGTGGGGACACTCAGTGCTGCTTCTGCAAGATGTCACACCCTGGGCTGAGCTTAGGCCCCTGCACAGTGCTATCACAGCAGTCACACCCTGCTAAAGCCACCAGAGTGGGTCCTCGCTGGCTGCCTTGTGTGCTGCAAGACAGCCTGCTGTCTTATCGCTCTTCTTCTAATCATCCTTATCATTCTTCCTCCTGACACACTGGTGCCCAGGCAGCCCCCAGCGATGGCCTGTCGGCTCGCTTTGGGAATTCAGCACATATGAGAACAAGGTCTCTCCTTTGGGACTTGCTGTGGCTGCTGGGCTCTGAAGAGCTTCCCCCTGCCCTCCCCAAACAGCCACATGGCCAGAGGGGCTCAGCTGAATGAAGGTTTGTCTGTTCCAGTATGCAAACAGCAGAGCTTATTGCTGCTTGAAAAACAAGGACCTTTTGGCACCCGTGTGTTTTGCTGTTGTTTTTTATTAAAGGATGTTCAGAAAGGAGCATCCAAATACAGCACTTGGTAATCTGAAAGGAACTCCCTGTGGCTTCTGTGTCGCAATGAACGGTGCTGTGGATGGGCTCATCCAGGCAGTGCTGACGAGGGTGGACTTCACTCCTTCCAAGTTGATGTTCCTGAGCTCATGGAGCTTGGTGGTAACATAGAATCACAGAATGGCCAGGGTTGGAAGGGATCTCAAGGATCACGAAGCTCCAAACCCCCCCCACCACACGCAGGGCCACCGACCTCCACATCTCACAGCAGCCCAGGCTGCCCAGGGCCCCATCCAAGCTGGCCTCGAACACCTCCAGGGATGGACGGGGCACCCACAGCCTCTCTGGGCAGCTGTTCCACCACCTCACTGCCTTCACTCTCCACTCTTTAAAGTGGAGCTGTATACTGCATTATGACAGTGTGAGATGAGGGTTTCAAGCATTCTAGCCTCAAGCTCTTCCCATCAGTCATTCGCTTTCTGTCTGGGTGCCCCTTAGCAACACCCCATGGGTTTGCTTACCTCCAAGCCTTGCACAGCCGTGCTGTGAGTAATGGTTTGCTTGGCTTGCTGAGCTGCTCCCTGTGCTGAGCTGCTGCCCTGCTCACAGCTCTGCAGCTGCCTGACCTCTGTGTTAAATGCCAGCAGGGTTTCACCCTTGCCTTTTGGATTCCATCTGCCTTTTTTAACCCTTCTTTCCTGCTGGAAGCAGCACAGTTCTAGAGATGCTTTAGAGGGAGAGTTCAGTGATCAGCAGTGGGTGTTCCCCCTGCTACCAATGATGTGCTGCATGCAGTTGGCATGGGAGAGTGGCATGTCCTACCTCGTGGACCTTAAGGTAAACGTTTGAATGACTCCTTGCAGAGCAATACCTGGTCACTCTCAGCTGAACCGTGAACAGTAGTAAATGTGCCCTTCCTTACGTGCAGCTGACAGAGCTGCTGTTCCTTCCTAAGTGTAATCAATGGCTGTAGCCAAGTGTCAGATGAGCATTGCTTCTTCCTGCTGTGCTTGGCTGACCTTTTCCTTCTCACGTGCCCATTCCTTTTGGCACTGGGATTCAGATGCAGGCTCAGGGTGCACGAGCATTCATGTTTAGCACTCAGCCCTGCCGTGTGATGTTTGTGCCCCTCTGGTTGGAACCAGAAGCCTTTCCAGGAACTCGGGAACTCCCTTTATAGCAAATAGGGACCTCCCTCAGATCCTCTCCCATTTCCTGCTGGCACAAGGCTTCGTCTCTTGCTGTCTATCAAGCTCACTCATTTACACGGTATTTTCTTTTTAATTTTTTACCTTGAATAGGTGGGTGGGATGTCCCTGGACTTCAGTGCAAAGCATAAAGCAATTGCTGTCTTTATATTACCTAAGTCAAGCAAATAAAATGTTGTTTCACTGATACGGGTACCACTTTTGGAAGTAGAATTTACTTTTCCATCAGCAAGATCCTAGCTCTTAGAGGTAAATCATAGAATCACAGCACGGCTTGGGTTGGAAGGGACCTCAAGGATCACGAAGCTCCGACCCCCCACCACACGCAGGGCCACCAACCTCCACATCTCACAGCAGCCCAGGCTGCCCAGGGCCCCATCCAAGCTGGCCTTGAACACCTCCAGGGATGGACGGGGCACCCACAGCCTCTCTGGGCAGCTGTTCCACCACCTCACCACTCTCTCTCCAAACAACTTCCCCCTCACATCCAACCTCAGTCTTCCCTCCCTCAACTCCAAACCATTTTTCTTGTCCTGCTGTTCTCTCCCCTTTCCAAGAGTTGACTCCCCTCCTGTCTGTAGGCTCCCTTTAGGTACTGAAGGCTGCAATGAAATCACCCCATGGCCCCAGACCTGGATGCAGTGCTGCAGGTGGGGCGTCAGGAGGGCAGAGCAGAGAGGGACAATCCCTTCCCTGTCCCTGCTGGCCACCCCTCTGCTGATGGAGCCCAGGATCCCATCTGCTTTCTGAGCTGCAGAAGCTCACTGCTGGCTCACGTTCAGTTTTTCATCCCCCAGGTCCCCCAGGTCCTTCTCTGCAGGGCTAATAAAACCTCTCTCTATACTCTGATTTCTCTTCAGATCATATAAAACCAAGGTCTTCTTTGGAGAGCTCTCTTTGCTTAGTGGTTGTATCACGTACTGTTTTTAAATGCGTTCTTTCTGAGCTTTGGAGTAATTGTGGAAGTGTGTTTTTAATACTCTGTGTTTGATTGGCAGTGTTCTCGAGACCCTCCCAAATACAGTCCAAAATCCACATCTGTGGAGTGGTGAAGACAGCTGTTAGGAGAATAGAGGGCATTTCCCTTCTGATGGAGTAGCACTTGTATGCATTTATATGTTTATATAAATAAGGATGGTACAGAAAAAAAGTAGGACAAACTAGCTTTATGCTGTGTGCTTGTTCTGCTCTGGACCAGGTTGCCCAAGGAGGCTGTGGATGCCCCATCCCTGCAGGCATCCAAGGCCAGGCTGGATGTGGCTGTGGGCAGCCTGGGCTGCTGGTTGGTGACCTGCACACAGCAGGGGGTTGGAACTGGGTGAGCACTGTGCTCCTTTGCAACCCAGGCCATTCTATCATTCTACGACTTGTTGTACTGCAGCTCCACGAACTGCTTGAGAACAGCATGCACCTAAATTCCGATCCTGATTTTGAGTCCTAAATGCATTTTTTTGATTTTGAGTACTAAGTGCATCCACTGTCTTTTGCAGAACCAAAAAACAAAAGAGCAGATTGAAAACTTGCTGCAGAATGGAAAGCACAAGGAGCTGCGGGATCGCCTCTGCTGCAGGCTGACCTTTGGGACTGCTGGGCTTCGCTCTGCCATGGGAGCAGGCTTCTGCTACATCAATGACCTCACCGTCATCCAATCAACACAGGTGAGCTGCAGAGCAGAGAACGGAAGGGGTTCACAGTAAACTTTTGGGTCATGTCTGTTCTGCTGAAAGATAAGCTGAAGGTGAAACGGAGCTGTCCAACAGTAGGGCGGTAGCATCAAAAGTTTTAGGATTGGAGGAAATTGAAGTAGCTTGAACAGGTTTAATCATGTCATCGTAGAATCATAGAATGGCTTGGGTTGGAAGAGACCTCAAGGATCACGAAGCTCCAACCCCCCACCACAGGCAGGGCCACCAACCTCCACATTTCATCGCAGCCCAGGCTGCCCAGGGCCCCATCCAACCTGGTCTTGAACACCTCCAGGGATGGACGGGGCACCCACAGCCTCTCTGGGTATCTTGTTACAGCAAATGGACATCTTAGCATAGAATCACTTCAGCTGGAATCTAATCTTAACCTATTACACTGCTCTGAAGCTGGAAAGCATTGGCTTTCATGAGGACTGTTAGTATTTTGCAAAAAGACCACGGCCACAACCAATAAAACCAGAAGAAAACAAACCCCCAAAACAAAACCATCCCCAGCCCCACAGGCCTTTTCTTTTTAGCCAAAGTTGTGAATGAGGACACAAAACAAATAGCCGGTTTTATTAGAACAAGCAGGGAGTAAAATGAAAAAGCAAATATAGACTGACAGCCAAGGACATCTGTTGTAAACTGCTTAACTTTTGGGATGGCCTTCCAGTAACAGCAGTTGACAGCATTGTTTGCCATGGATTTGGATAGTGTGGTTACGTGCCTCTGCATTACTGTAGCTTTGTCTTTAACTCTTGTTTTAAAACAGAGAAGTCAGTAAGTAGTTGGAGTGGACTGAACCTCAGACTGCAAACCTGGTGTTACATCTTGCATCCAAGAAGCTGATGCTTCATGGCTTATCTGTGATTTAATATTTATCTTTGGGTTCAAGATAAAATCATAGTATAATTTGGTAAGAAAGCATTGTGAACAGATGCTGATCTTCAGAGTTTGGAGTCGAGTGTTTTGTGATGGACTTCTTGATACGACTATTGGAGAGATCTTGGAACTTGACTGCCATTTTGGTAGTTGTGCGTTGGGTTTGAGGAATGCAGCGCTGCCAGAAAGGGTGTTATGGGATGGGGTAAAGGTTTGGACACGCAGGCTTTAGTCTTCATTTCCTTCTGTCACAGTGATGAGGCTCCATGGTGTATGTTAGAAAAGCACAGGAGCTGGTACATGGAATTGAGGAGCTGTAGGGTCACAAGAGGTGGTGAACACTGGTGGCAGAGGCTCCTCACTGCTAACACATCTTTCCCTTGAACTGGTTTTGGCTACTAGGTCTAGCTCTTCAAGCTGATTGACAACCAAGACTAGTTGCTTAAGCCAATAGCAACCAGCCCTCTGGACTTGTTCCTTCAGTGCCTTGTACCCTTCTTTTTTTTCTCCGTGTTGATTTCGGTCTTGAACACCAGATCAGGAGTGAAAAACCATCAGATTTCTCCAATTCCCTCCCTGCTACTCTTTTAAGCAATGTTTGAATGTCCAAATAAATCAACATCTTGATTAACGTAGGGCTTTATCATCTCTGCTGTTCTATGCAACAGTGTTTTGCTGATAGCAGGTGATACGTTCTTTCTCTATGAGCTTGGTCCCTTGTTGACTTCTTCTTTCTCCACCTTTTCAGTAAACACCTTGGGATGGGAAGGATCAGAAGTGGTCCATGCTCCTCCATATTGCTGTTCCACAGTGCCTTTGTTCTTCACCTTACTCACTGTACAGTACTGGGGCCCATCTCAGTTGATGCTGTGTCACTTTTTTCCCTCAAACACGTTGATTAAATGCTTAATTTTCACTACTAAGCTCCGTAAGAAATTAATTAAGAATACATTTCAAGTAGATCATTGCCCTGATTTTAAGCATGTCTAACAGGAAGCTGAGCAGTGATTTATCCAGGGTTGTGATCATGCTGTATTATCATTCCTGACGTTGAAAGTCACTCTTACCACCATAAAGCACACGTGCAAATGCCAAGCACAAAGCAATTGCATTCCTATGGATTCCTACTATCTAAAATACAGCTTCGTGGCAGCCCAGTGGAGGTGGTAGGAAGCAAGGAAAGGGAACTGTTAAATCCTGAGAGCAAATAGCATGAGTCAGCAAATGGAAGCTCCGTGTTTCCCTTCCTTATGAACATACAGATGGGTTTGGGCTGTGTGTGTTCAACGTGACGTCCTTATTCTCGAGGACTGAAAACAAACCGATCTGTTTGCCACCATTTATTGTTCTCAGAACATCAGTAGAAAGTTCCTATTAGGATAAACCTGTTGAAACTTGTCTGCTCTGGCAGCTGTTTCGTTGGTAAATGGCACTTCAGCCATAATAAAGGGTGTTTTATTGCATGATTTATGAAGGGTTACGAAAGTCACTGTAACACTCAGAACTGAAACGCTTTTCTATAGCTCTGTCTGTGCAGGTTAACGCTCTGAAATCAGACCCTCACAGGTAGGGGTAAAAGAATTTGTTTTCTTTTGGCTCAGTGCAAAGAGTTAAGAAGGCTTGGAGCAGGCAGGACTCTGTTAAAGCTGCTGGCACTGCTGGGGGCTGACTCGTACACCTGCAGCCCAAGCTGCTGAGGTGAAACCAGATTCCAAGAGTTCTTTGTACTTTCCAAAGAAGAGAAGCAGCATGAGCTGGAGCTCACCAGAGTTTGAAGCCTGGCCTTATGTCTGACCGTTTGGTCTTTCTGATTTCATCTTAGGTCTAGCAAAGTTTGCTTGAGGTTTCTAGCATCTAAACTGGGCATCTTAGAGCGATGCTTTCTTCAGCTCTGGCATCAGCAAATCTGCAGATGACACTGAGTGCAGTTGATACAACAGAAGCTGTGGATACCCCATTGCTGGAGATGCTCAAGACCAGGTTGGATGGTGCCCTGGACAACCTGATCTGATGCCTGATTTAATGGCTGGCAATCCTGTTTGCAGCAGAAGGTTGAAATTAGATCATCTTTGAGGTCCCTTCCAACCCAACCCAAGCCACTCCGTGATTCTTTAGGCTCAGAACCAACATCTTGCTAGTACAGGGGAATGAAGAGCTGTCACCTCATCTTCAACCAATGCAGCCTGCTGAGTTTGGAGCTGCTCACACTTTGAGCTCCTGAGGTCTGCATGCTGCCTTTGTTTGCTGGGGCTCACGAAAGCATGTCTGGGCTTGGCTCAGCTGGCCAACTGATGAGCACTCCTGGCAGAAAGCAGAAAGCGTGGCTTTGGTCAGCAGGGAGTCTGATGGCAAGTTCAGTTTCGTGGGCTTTCCGTGCTTCTGAAAGGGAGAAAGTGGCTGGGTTCCATTTGCTCTCTCTGCACGCCTTCTGTTTTAAGCCATGTGTCAAAACCACTTATCAGGCTAGAAAAAGCAATCAGGGAAGCGGATAAAAACTTCTTTCTGAAGTAAATTGCATTAGACTTCATCTGTTCAATTCTGGCCCTCTTATTTCAGAAACTAATGATGCTAAGAGAGTTTTGCAGGACCTTAACCTGAAAATGGGCAGTGCTGTCTCTAAATCTGTCCTTATCTATTACACACCATTCATATAGGTCTACTAGAATTACACCTTAGGCATAGGTGTAATGAAAATACTTCCTTTCAGTTAAAATAAACTGTAGTTAAGATGCATGCTTAAGCACATGCTGTGTTCTTGAGGGCATGATTGTGTTGATGCCATGAAAAGTCAGCTGCAGAAGGGCACAGATATCCAGGAGCTGCTTCTGATTCTTCTGAAAATTGTAGGCACATAACTTGTGCATAATGCCTACTTTTCTGTCCTGTTTAGCAAACAAGTGTTCATCATTTGGACGTGAGGGTGTGGAAGGAATCTGATGGGTGGAATCCTGGAGATGCTGGGGCTGCCAGAAGGGAGGGTTCAGTGGATGGTTTTACTTTTACAAACAAGAGTCACAGAATCACAGAATCACAGAATTATCAAGGTTGGAAAAGACCTAAAAGATCATCCAGTCCAACCATCACCAATACTCCCCAGCTAAATCATATCCCTCAACACAACATCCAAACGTCTCTTGAACACCTCCATGTTCGGTGACTCCACCACCTCCTTGGGCAGTGCATTCCAGTGCCTTTCTATGCTCCTTTGTGGATGGGAGCATCCTTTGCCCAAGGAGGCTGTGGATGCCCCATCCCTGCAGGCATTCAAGGTCAGGCTGGATGCGGCTCTGGGCAGCCTGGGCTGCTGGTTGGTGACCCTGCACACAGCAGGGGGACGGAACTGGATGAGCTTTGTGCTCCTTTGCAACCCAGGCCATTCTATCATTTTGTGATTCTATGATCCTTTCCAGTTCCAGTTCAGGTCATGTGGTGCTGCTTCATGTGTAAACCTCAGGCAAACCTTTCTTGTGCAATTTCCTGGGGTTTGAGGATCGAGTTCAGGAGTACACGAGTGCACTCTACAATGTGCCCTGACATCAGGATTCTATTACCTAAACAAGGAGCTCTTGTTTAGAAACCTCTGGCTCATCTCCCTGTGTCATGTTCAGTCTGTTCCATCCAAACGTGAGCACGTTCTTCCCATTCCCCTGCCTCGTATCTCTTTACAACCACGAGTGAAAGATCTTGAAGTTGTTGGGATGGTGCGAAGGTGACCTCATGCTTCGAGCCAGCATCCAGTTTCATCAGGGATCAGATAATGTATTGGAGTGTGTCTCTGTGCATCCCTCTGCAGTAGCCCTACTGTGGCTGAAATGGTTCTCTCAAGAGGTACTCGTGTCCACGTGTCAGTGCTTGAAGTCCTTTCCTTGCTGAATAACCTTAGAAGAATTCAGCTGAACCAAGTTTTATGGCCAGAATCATAGAATGATAGCATGGCCTGGGTTGCAAAGGAGCACAGCGCTCACCCAGCTCCAACCCCCTGCTGTGTGCAGGTCACCAACCAGCAGCCCAGGCTGCCCAGAGCCACATCCAGCCTGGCCTTGGATGCCTGCAGGGATGGGGCACCCACAGCCTCCTTGGGCAACCTGTGCCAGTGCCTCACCACCCTCTGGCTGAAAAACTTCCTCCTCATATCCAACCTCAGCCTCCCCTGGCTCACTTTCAAGCCATCCCCCCTTGTCCTGTCACCACCCACCCTCACAAACAGCCGTTCCCCCTCCTGTTGATCCGCTCCCTCCAAGCACTGGAAGGCCACACTGAGGTCTCCCTGCAGCCTTCTCTTCTCCAAGCTCAGCAGTCCCAGTTCCCTCAACCTTTCCTCATAGCAGAGCTGCTCCAGCCCTCTGCCCATCTTAGTGGCCCTCCTCTGGACCCTCTGCAAGAGCTTCACATCCTTCCTGTGCTGAAGTCAGTTCATGACTTAAAGCTTGCTGGTAGTACCAAAAGTCAGATCTACAGAAGGACACATCAGAGAATTGCTTTTAATGCAGTTCCTCCATCTACTCACCCCCGAGGTCTTCCCTGATAAATTGCCATTGGAAATGCTCTGCTGTGATGTACAGGAGACAACTTGTGTTTGTGCTGCAGTTTATGCCAGTGAGTGACTTCAGTGGGGCGGGTCAACAGCAATAAGCTTTCTAATGAAAAAGTGGGTGAGGAGGAAGCATCCTTTTAATGCAAGGTCAGATGTGTAGGAAGAGCATTCGGTGCTGAAGAGATGCCTGGCTTGTGCTGGGAGCACAGGGATAAGGACTGGTGTTGACCAACACTGTCCTTGCAGTCTGGGTGGATGGATGGATTTAGAAAAAAAAAAAAAGAATGGCTTTTTATCAGTTGGGTCTTTAAAAAGATGGTTTGAATACAAGAAGCTGCAGAGTGAAAACAGGAATATCGCTGTTCTTGCTGAGCTGTATTTTCTACTGACCTTACTCTGTATGTGAAAAACATCTTTAACGTTTAAGTCTGTGACACTAGAGCTAATTCTTCCTTCTTTTTTCTCTCATTTTTTTTCTTTCCAGGGCATCTACAAGTATCTTGAGAGGTGTTTTTCAGACTTTAAGCAGAGAGGCTTTGTTGTTGGATATGACACACGAGGTCAGGTGACCAGCAACTGCAGCAGTAAGAAGTATGAGTATTGATTACATTTGCAAGACTAGAAATGAAATTGTGGCTTTGAATGCGTTCCCTCCCATCAGAACAGTTTTGTGTTACGAAGTGTGCTCGCTTTGCCCTCCCTTAGCCCATTGAAATAGTAATGAGAAGAAGCACAGACTGAGCCCTTGTGATCTCAGGAGCCCTGGTTGCTTCACTGGAGGGTTTGCAGTCTAAATGCATGAGAACACCATGCAGACATCAAAAGGTTGATAAGCACAGAGTGATATTTGGAGGTGAAGGTGTAACAGAGCACAGAATCCAGTTGCTCTTCAGGAAGCAGTTGTCTTCTAAGACTTTTCTGTTCCCCCACATCCCACGTCTCCTCACCTTTCCTTCTGACTCTGAGATACATGCAGTGTGTTATCCAGCATGCTTTGGTGTGAGGTTTTTAAACATACCTGCTGCTTTGCACGTGCAAGGCTGCCAGCCAGCCTGCCTGGATTATGCATGTGGAAGTATGAGGAAGACCACAGAATCATAGAATCACAGAATGGCCCAGGTTGGAAGGGACCTCAAGGATCACGAAGCTCCAACCCCCCACCACACGCAGGGCCACCAACCTCCACATCTCACAGCAGCCCAGGCTGCCCAGGGCCCCATCCAACCTGGCCTCCAACACCTCCAGGGATGGACGGGGCACCCACAGCCTCTCTGGGCAGCTGTTCCACCACCTCACCACTCTCTCTCT
>JAPSGF010000099.1:1410767-1429089 GCA_035772895.1 Perdix hodgsoniae | reverse complement strand
TTTTCATCCATCAGGACCCCCAGGTCCTTCTGTGCGGGGCTAAAACCTTTCCTTTTCAGCCACACCGACATGAAGTTCAGACTCGATGCAGCACAGTCTCTGTGTTTCACATGCTGAAGGAGCAAACATTTCTCCGTTGTGTTTCCTTCTTCCCCTTGAGCTGACACGTACTTATAATAGTTCTAAAATCAAGCTGAACCTCCCCCAGACAGGGCTGTCAGTCCTATTGCCCTGCTCACCCCACTCTGTGCGAGTGATGCTTTGTTTTTCTTGCATCATTTCCAATGTCAAAGGAGATGGCAGCTCTCCTGATGGTGTCCCGTAATGAAGTTGATGTAAGCTGTTCTGTTACAGGAGCAAAATTGCAGTGCCTTCAGCTGGAACTTTAACTTTCAAATTCCTTTCTGTGATATCTGGTTTCATTGTAGTGAAATTCTGAGTACCTGGAATGTATACTCATCATGGAAGGTATGGAAGCAATGGTTAATGCTTGCTTGTAAAAATAAGTGAGCAAAGAGGTTTGAAATTTAATCTCTCCTTGGTTTTCCCCCTGAGCAACAGTTCCTGTGGTTAATTTCTGAGCTGCCTTGAAAAGAGCAGCCTCATTTCAAACTGCTCTGTAAAAGAGAATGAGTTTCCCCGCTTCTTGGGAGGACGAGTTTAATACAAAGGCAGGGTTTAAAAATACTGACTCTGTTTCTGGATTTGGCACTTCCATGTTTTTGGGAGCTGGCTTTGGTCCTTGCATTAAGGACAAATCCCACACCAGGAGGCTCTGTATCTTTTCTTGCTATCGCTGCTTTATTCACATGACTGAAGTGCCTTATGCCCTTCAAGCAGCAAATCAAAGTGCTGCGTCCAATTCTACGGCCCCAAAATGGTTACACTGACTTTGTGAAGTGTAAGGAAAACAAAACAAAGCACGACAAGGATTTAAGAAACACGCAAAATGAAAAGGAGAGTGATGCCCTATGGCTGTCGGGTTGCTGTGGGAGTTGGGTTGGCTGAATGTTCTCTGTTTCGTGTCGTTGGTAGACTTGCAAAGCTCACTGCAGCAGTCCTGCTGGCTAAGGATGTACCTGTATACTTCTTTTCAATGTATGTCCCTACGCCCTTTGTGGTGAGTCATTGGCTTCTTTTTTTTTCTTCTCAGTACAGGAATAACCTAAATGTAGGCTTTCTTCATTAAATGGCTATTGGCCATGTAACAGTGGTGTTTATGGAGTTGGGAATAATGTTGCCATGCAACAAAACAGCACTGCTCTGAACAAGCTTTCTCTCTGTTACCAGCTTCAGAGAGCAGATTGATGAGCATTTGTTGATACAGTTCTCAAATAGGCTGGTGGATGTTATTTGTCCTCTAGCATCCTAATAACTGTCTTAATAACATACCATCCTTCTGCCAACTGCAGAATGCTTGGGTAAGTCACCATTTCTGGGTTTCTTTTTTAGCCCTATGCTGTTCAGCAGCTCAAAGCTGTCGCTGGTGTAATGATCACAGCGTCCCACAACAGGAAGGAGGACAATGGGTACAAGGTAAGGCTTAGCCCTGAAGCTTGTAGCACATTGCAGCCCAGCTGCTTTCCATATTACTTGCATACCTTCGATGTGTGAATCTTGGCTTCTTCTTTGTGTGTGCATATTAGAAGGAAATGTGATTCCAAGTAACTCATCCTTCTGTATGACGCTCATTTTCATCTGAGACTAGAACTAAAGACCATTAAAGCCTGTGTGTCTGGAACACAAATGCATTGTGACATTCCATAGAGTCAAATCAGCAGCTGGGAGGATGCTTCGGCCCTTTATTATCTGCTCACCTCTTAGGTTTAAAAACAAATTTAAAACGGAGCTAGAAGTTACGTGAATCAGAATCATGGAATCATTAAGGTTGGAAGAGATCACTAAGATCATCAAGTCCAGCTGTCAGCCTGTCCTCACCATGCCCACTAATCGTGTCCAAACACAGCAGGTGACAGCAGTTTATTGCTGATTAATAAAGCTCTGTGTGCTCCCTGCAAGGCTGTGTTACCTGGGCAGTGGCAGACAGGTCGGTGGCTTTATTCTCAAAGCCTGGAAGAGCAAACCACCCATCATAACAAATAACACCTTACTTCACTGCTTAGCTTTTTAAGAATCTAAACTGAATTCTGAACTTCAATTAAAATCAGCCTTCTGCTCAGCAGCAGCTTGGTGAGGGATGGCAATAATAGGAAAGCAGTGTGACTGTGTACAGAGAGCTCCTGCAGATGGCTGCACTGCACGTGTCCTGTGTCTACTTCAGTATTTACATTGCTTGGCTGTAACAAGCAATGCCAGTTTTCCAAGCAGTTAGCTCACTGAGAAGCTATCATGTCTCTGCCTTTGGAGGCAGGAAGTATTTTCCTTTCTTTGTTTTTCTAGTCTTTCACAAAAAGTGTTTCATTTTCAGTCTATCACCCATCAGCAACTTGTGAAGGTTTTGGACAGCTTGACAAGATTGTACTTTTGGAGATAATGAGTACCATCAAAAGAGGGACAGGATGGTCTGAGCAGCAAGTCTGCACAGGGAAGGCAGCCGTGTTGTTGGAAACAAACTATAGGAGAACAGGCATCTGAATCAGTCTGCAACAGTGGCTTTTTTTTAGCTCAGGTTTGGTAGCATTTCTAGCTGGAAGATTACAGTTGTTCAGTTATGGGAAAAATGCACCTTGGCACAGTGCTTATCTGTTCTGCTTTGACTTCAGCAACAAGTTGTGCTGCTTTTTCTAAAGGAATGACAGGCTGTGCAGAAGGCAGTGCTTCTATTCTGCTTCACTTTGTGCAGCACGGTGTGTTTCCCAGTCTGAATTTCTCATGTCCTGAGGATTTCAGTCGTAGCAACTGAACAACTTTGTCTGAGTAAAAGATGATTTTGTTTAAAAATTATTGTTTTGTGACTGCAGTCATAAGCTGGGATTCCAAATGATCATAGAATCATAGAATCATGGAATGGCCTGGGTTGCAAAGGAGCACAGTGCTCACCCAGCTCCAACCCCCTGCTGTGTGCAGGTCACAGCCACATCCAGCCTGGCCTTGGATGCCTGCAGGGATGGGGCATCCACAGCCTCCTTGGGCAACCTGTGCCAGTGCCTCACCACCCTCTGGCTGAAAAACTTCCTCCTCATATCCAACCTCAACCTCCCTGTCTCAGTTTAAAGCCATTCCCCCTTGTCCTATCTAAGAGCTGTGCCAGTCTGAAGCAGGCAGTGTGTGGAATCCTATAGCTAAGAGTATCTATGAAATCAATAGTCTTTGTGAATAAACTCTGTTGTGTTTTCCTACCAGGTCTATTGGGAAAATGGAGCTCAGATCAAATCCCCTCATGATAAGGAAATCATAAAATGCATAGAGGAGTGTGTTGAACCATGGAATGGCTCCTGGAATGAGAACCTTGTAGACACCAGTCCTCTTAGGCAGGATCCTCTGAAGAAAATCTGCGACTCTTACATGGAGGATCTGAAAAAGATCTGCTATCACAGGTGTAGTATGGAATGAAATGTTCTTAAATGATGTTTTTAAGTCTTTGTGGTTCACAGAAGCTGAGTGCTCTGCTCTGCCACAAACATCACTGCCTGCCTGAGGCTGTTGTCCTGTCCTCCTCCTGCTGGGAGGAATCTTCAGTCCCCATTCTGTCTCACCCCATCCCTTCCCTGATGTGTCCTTACATTAAATGGTCGTCTTCTTTAGGCCTGAACCCTACTTCAGAACAATAAAACACCCAACTTCAGGCACAGGTCTGGTCACTGCCTTGGAACACGAGGCTACAATAGTTCACCCCGATGTGAACCATTTTATTTAATGCTCAAAGGGTTCTGAGGAAAACACAGTGGTTCAGAGTGAAGGTGCATGGAGTGGAAGGGGATGGATAAGTTTAAATGTTAGTTGGAACAGAGGTGAGTAAAAGGAGGAGGACGAAGAGGATGAGATAGAGCTGCAGTAAGATCTTCGGGATGGTGGAAGGAGTTTGATGCAGAAAAGGGTGGTTCATCCCTGGGGGATTTTCAGGCAGCTCAGCAGTAGGTAAATATCTTATATTAAAGGATGAGAAACTCAAAACAAGCAGTTTCTAGCAAAACTCATTTTTTCCATTGAAACAATTGTAGAAGCTAGCCAAATAGGGTCAAGTGTAACTTAGTTTTCTTTAGTTTGTGCTTTCCTACATAAAAGTAGTCTTGTAAAGTAACTGCAGCCTTACTGAATTTCTTCTTTCCTTATCAGGGAGCTAAACATGCAGACAAATTTGAAGTTTGTTCATACCTCATTTCATGGAGTTGGACATGACTACGTGCAATGGGCCTTCAAGGCGTTTGGCTTTCAACCTCCCATTCCTGTACCTGAACAGAAAGATCCAGATCCAGACTTCTCTACTGTCAAATGCCCAAATCCTGAAGAAGGAGAATCTGTGCTGGTATTTCATTTTCTGCTTTGTCTCATTGACGTGTTCTTGTGGACTTTCCTTCGTTTAAATAAGATGCTCTGATGAAAAACAAATTGGGGAAGGCACGGAGAATACCTGGCTTTGAGCTGTGCTAAACTCATCTCGCCATCTGTATGAGATCTTGGGGTTGTTTTTGCATGTCATGTGTAACTTAAGAGCAAGAATGCATTTACAAAATCACAGAATGGCTTGGGTTGGAAGGGATCTCAAGGATCACGAATCTCCAACCCCCCACCACACGCAGGGCCACCAGCCTCCACATCTCACAGCAGCCCAGGCTGCCCAGGGCCCCATCCAAGCTGGCCTTGAACACCTCCAGGGATGGACGGGGCATCCACAGCCTCTCTGGGCAGCTGTTCCACCACCTCACCACTCTCATAGTAGAGAATTTCTCCTGACATCCAACCTCAATCTTCCCTCCTTCAACTTACAACCATTTCCCCTTGTCCTGATTTTGGTTCTGTGATGTGGTTCCCTTTATTTGGTACTGTGATTTTTTCCCCTCCCTCTTCTCCCACTAGGAGTTGTCACTGAGGCTTGCAGAGAGAGAAAATGCTAAAGTAGTCGTGGCCACTGATCCTGATGCTGACAGACTGGCAGTGGCAGAGCAGCAGAAGTAAGCAATGGGACTTTCTGTTTTATCTCTGCATGGAGAATAGGTTGTGAAAATTGCTGTGCCCCAAAGACACACACCTTAAAGGCACACCTTCCTGTTGTGACTTTGCTCTGTGGGTATTTTCATAGAATGATAGAAGCATAGAATGGCCTGGGTTGCAAAGGAGCACAGCGCTCACCCAGCTCCAACCCCCTGCTGTGTGCAGGTCACCAACCAGCAGCCCAGGCTGCCCAGAGCCACATCCAGCCTGGCCTTGGATGCCTGCAGGGATGGGGCATCCACAGCCTCCTTGGGCAGCCTGTGCCAGTGCCTCACCACCCTCACATCTCCTTTTTTCTCATAGATTAGGCTAATAAATTCTGCCTGGGGAGAGCTAGCCGTTGTGGTGTCTTGTTTTTTGCTTCCTGCCTTCTTTATATTGAGTAGAAATTATTTTTCTTCCACTAACAGGCCAAAATTCTGCTAATTGTGTAAGTAGTAATTTCCTATTGCTCAGGCGGTGCCTGACTGCAGTGTGTAGACAGTAGAGATTGCTGTACTGGTTAATTATAAGATCCTAAGCTACTGGGAAGTTGACACTAAGGTAACTAAATGGGTACCTTTGCTTGCTAGCAGAATGCAGTGGGCTTGTAAACTGAGATGTGAGAAATGTGGAGTCCTCTTGGTAGGGTGGCTTTGTATAGAGCAGCTTGTCAGTAGTGCGCTCAGGCTCCTGTTGTTGCAGTGACTGCAGAAAATGTCTCCCCCTGCTTGAATGCTCCTGGGAAACCTGAAAGAGCTCTTTTCTGTGCTGTCTGCAGTGGCTGCTGGAAGGTGTTCACTGGCAACGAGCTGGCGGCGTTGTTTGGTTGGTGGATGTTTTCTCGCTGGAAGGAAAATTGCTCCAAAGATGCTGATGTGAAGGATGTTTACATGCTTGCGACCACGGTTTCCTCGAAAATTTTGAGGGCAATTGCACTTAAAGAAGGATTCAACTTTGAAGTAAGCCAGGGGTTTTACTGATGTCATCTTCCTGAGTAAAAACTGATTATAGAATCATAGAATCATAGAATGCCTTGGGTTGGAAGAGACCTCAAGGATCACGAAGCTCCAACCCCCCACCACACGCAGGGCCACCAACCTCCACATCTCACAGCAGCCCAGGCTGCCCAGGGCCCCATCCAACCTGGCCTCCAACACCTCCAGGGATGGACGGGGCACCCGCAGCCTCTCTGGGCAGCTGTTCCACCACCTCACCACTCTCTCTCTAAACAACTTCCCCCTCACATCCAACCTCCATCTGCCTTCCTTCAACTCCAAACCATCTCCCCTTGTCCTGCTGTTATCTCCCCTTCCCAAGAGTTGACTTCCCTCCTGTCTGTAGGCTCCCTTGAGGTGCTGGAAGGCTGCAATGAGGTCACCCTACAGCCTTCTCTTCTCCATGCTGAACAAGCCCAGCTCCCTCAGCCTGTCTTTGTAGTGGAGGTGCTGCAGCCCTCTGATCACCTTTGTGGCTCCTCTGGCCCCTCTCCAACAGCTCCCTGTCTCTCTTGTACTGGGGGCTCCAGCCCTGGACACAGCACTGCAGATGGGGCCTCAGGAGGGCAGAGCAGAGGGGGACAATCACCTCCCTGTCCCTGCTGGCCACCCCTCTGCTGATGGAGCCCAGGGTACCATTTGCACTGAGCAGTTTCTCAGTGCACATTACAGTGGTATCATTCTGTGGTATCAATTTATGCAAAATCTGCAGGTAGACTGTAACAGGTAACACAGAACTTTAATTAATTGCATGTCACTAAATGCTTTCATCTTGGTTCTTCTCCTAAAGAGAAATCCTGGAGATGAACACGTGCAACTTGATGTTTTTGCTATTTGATTCATTGGTAACAAACCCCTAAAGGTAGCACAGCGTTCTTGTAGGTGCACCAATCACTGGTAGGTTTTAATCATAGAATCATAGAATCACAGAATGGCCTGGGTTGCAAAGGAGCTCAGTGCTCACCCAGCTCCAACCCCCTGCTGTGTGCAGGTCACCAACCAGCAGCCCAGGCTGCCCAGAGCCACATCCAGCCTGGCCTTGGATGCCTGCAGGGATGGGGCACCCACAGCCTCCTTGGGCAACCTGTGCCAGTGCCTCACCACCCTCTGGCTGAAACACTTCCTCCTCACATCCAACCTAAACCTCCCCTGGCTCACTTTCAAACCATTCCCCCAGTTCTGGTTGTAACAGAGGAGCTCTTCCATTAAGATCCTTCGCATTGTTCCATCAGGGATGTGTTTGAGTTCTGCTGCCTTGTAGTGAATTTCATTATCTCACTAGATACTGTTCACATTGCTTGGAAATTTGCCTGGAAAACAGGTAGGAATTTATAGATGTCTGTGGTCTCTCTGAGAGCTTCCCCTCTCTGTGCTTCCCTTTTCTCCAAGAACAGCTACTAAAATCTTGACTGCTTTTGATTCATAGAATCATAGAGTCACTAAGGTTGGAAAAGACCTCCAAGATCATCCACACACAGAATCACACAGAATTATCAAGGTTGGAAAAGACCTAAAAGATCATCCAGTCCAACCATCACCAATACTCCCCAACTAAATCATATCCCTCAACACAACATCATCCACCCAACTGTAGGAACACAGGCAGCCCTTTTCCCTCCCATCACCCCAAACCACTGCTTATTCATCTGACACTTTGCCTTAGATTCATATTCTGAGCAGAAACCCAGACTTGCCTAATGACTTTCCTTACTACCTCTGTTTGGTTGATCAATTATTGAGATAGAAATTGAGGAAAATGATGTCATCCTTTAGCTTTAGCGTGTTGACTCTGTGTCAGAGTTTCCCGTTGACCCTAAAACCCTGAATCCACCACCTTTTCTTTTTTCCCTCTCACATTTTCAATCTGATGCCTCCTTTTCCTTCTGAACTTCCAGCTCTGACACACAGGATTCCAATTCCAGGCAGCATCCTGGAGATGGAAAGAGGAGCAGCTGCGCTCCATTGCTCGACCTGAAACCAAGTGGTGGAGAATTGGAATGCAGTACAATGTGTTTTATTTTTCCTATTTCAGGAAACACTCCCTGGCTTCAAATGGATCGGAAGCAGAGTGAAAGATCTCCTAGATAACGGAAAAGAAGTTCTTTTTGCCTTTGAAGAGTCTATTGGTACGTCTTGGATATCACTTTCAACTGTTGGGAGCTGTGCAGGGGGAACGCATCTTATAAAGTGTGGTCTTGGTTGCTGAACTGCTGTTGTTTCACATCCTGTTAGCTGAGGTTAAGCTGGATCTGTTCTTAAGCAATGTAACGTCTTATGGGTCCTCACTATGAGAACTCAGTGGTCCAAGGGCTTGCTGCATTACACCAGTATAGCAGGTCCTTCAGGAGCCCAACACTGGTAAAATAAAACCTAAGAGACTGCCTTCTACCAGCAGCCAAAGAGAAATCTGGCACTGGGCAGGTATTGGCTGCCTGATGTGAATAGAATCATAGAATCATAGAATCCTTAGAGTTGGGAGGGACCTTTAAAGGTCATATAGTGCTGACATTGCCTGGAGAGCTCTGTTGGCCTTGGCAGTCTTGCTAACACCACCCACTGGTATAAAGCCATGCAGTGAATGTTTCAGCTATAGGAATTCTCTGCTTCTGCAAGATGAAGAGCAGCTTTTGAGGATACCATATTCACACCCAGTATAGCATTTGAAAATGAAGCCCTTACTGAAGAGCATTTATGCCCATACCAGTTCCCTCCCATATTCATAGACTTCAAGAAGGTTCTAACAGTAAGGAATGAAGATCTTGCTGATGAATCCCTGCAGAAGGAAGGCAGCTTGGCAGTACTGTGGAGCACTGTGTTGTCTGTTACCAAGCCTGTATCAATATCAGTTCTTTCGATTCATATTGCTGTGCTTGCACAGAACGAGCAGCTGATACTTTTAGTGCTGTGCCATGAAGGATCCCCTCAGAGAAGAGATGTTATCAGACTGGAATGAATTGATGGCGGCACGTATCTTTCTATCACTGTGACCCCTAAGTCAGCCAGGTTTCGTGGAAGGGAGCACTGTGCAATTTTAAGGACAGCACGGATGTATCAACCAGTTTTCACGTCCCTGGAAGAGAAGTGAAACTTCACCCATGTGAATCAGTGCAGTGCTGTGCCAGTTTTGTATTCCACGATCGTTTTGTTATCTCTAGGCTTCATGTGTGGCACCTCAGTGTTGGATAAAGATGGTGTGAGCGCAGCTGTGGTCATAGCTGAAATGGCAGCCTACTTGGAAACCAAGAACCTGTCGCTAGCACAGAAACTCATAGAGGTGTATGAAACGTAAGTCGCCTTTTTCATTCATATTTTGGACAAAGCTGTACCAGGGGAGGTGAAGGCTGGACTTCGGGAAAAGAATTCTTTATAGGGAGGGTGGTTGAACCTTGGAACAGGGTTTCCTAGAGGGGTGGTTGATGCCTGTCAGTGTGCGTGAGGCATTTGGTCAGTACACTGATCAATATACTCTGACTTATCTGCCTACCCCTAAAGTGGCTGATGACCATTGTAGGTTGCTTCCAACTGAACTGTTCTGTCCTGTCCTAAACCACTGGCTTTTATTTCTCTGGAGCTGAAACTCTTCCTCGAATTTAAAAAGAGCTGCGAGATGTTTTGAGTAATGCAATCAAATCCACTTCAGACTCCAAAGATTTGCTTATAAATATGTGTTCCACAGCTTATGAGAACTGTATTATTTTCCCATTGTTCCTTTTATTATTTTATTTTATTTTATTTTATTTTATTTTATTTTATTTTATTTTATTTTATTTTATTTTATTTTATTTTATTTTATTTTATTTTATTTTATTTTTTCCAAACCGACTTCCTTTAGGTACCAAATGTGCAGAAAACTTCTGAATGTTTTAACTGAAAAGAGTCATCTCCTTGTAGGTATGGATATCACATATCCAAAACTTCCTATTTCTTGTGCTACGATCCTCCGACCATCAAGAGGATATTTGAGAGGCTTCGGAACTTTGATGGCCCTCAGTCTTACCCCAAGTTCTGTGGTGATTACAACATATTGCACGTAAGAGACATCACCACTGGCTATGACAGCAGCCAGCCCAATAAGAAGTCGGTGAGTTACGAAGCATTTTGCAGGAGGGCTTCTCTTTTTGAGGAGATTGAAAGTTGAATACACCAGCAGCTATGCAGGAAGACACACTGTGGCATCTTAGATGGCAGTGTAATTAATGCAGTCTACTAAGGTGGCTTAATTGGGGAGAAAAATACTTCCGTGTGAGATGACTTTGGTGTTGTTTTACCCTTTTTCCTATAGAATGATAGAATGGCCTGGGTTGCAAAGGAGCACAGTGCTCACCCAGCTCCAACCCCCTGCTGTGTGCAGGTCACCAACCAGCAGCCCAGGCTGCCCAGAGCCACATCCAGCCTGGCCTTGGATGCCTGCAGGGATGGGGCACCCACAATGAACTTCTTCAGCTGGGCTGACTTTGGTGCTCCTGCAACTCTTCTGCCATCTAGCGGGTTTCCAGGTGTTGGAATTTCCGTGGGAGTAAAAAACAGTCCAGTTATCCTAAAATACTGATCCAGAGGGTCATTCTATCTGTTAGGCTTCAATGACTTGTTCTAGCTTATTGCCCTGGCTGGTGGATATACAGGACATGCTTATTTAGCTCTGTAAATATTGGTTGGTCTATTTAAACACAAACCAAAGCAACGTATCTGTGTTAGCTGGGGCGTCCCGTTATCATCTTTTCTTGTTCATGTAGGTGCTGCCTGTGAGTAAAAGCAGTCAGATGATCACCTTCACGTTTCAAAATGGTTGTGTTGCCACCCTTCGGACGAGTGGGACGGAGCCAAAGATCAAATACTATGCAGAGATGTGTGCTCTGCCCGAGCAGAGGTCAGTAGCAGCTCTGTGTGCAGACATCACAGCATCCTTGGGCTGAAAGGGGCATCATTCCTTCGTGGAAATGGATTCCTTTGCTGCCTCCTCAGAGACCTGAGCCACCCCTCACTGCTCCAGCCTGTTAAACTGCCTGGAGCGTTGCAGTTCCTGCTCACATGAGATCCCCTTTGCAGTGGATTTGGCAGAGAACTGAATTTGAAGCATCTGCTGCTCTCGGAGGGTTCATTTATTAACCTAATCGCTCATTTTTTTCCTAAACTAAAATGTAATGAAGTTGTGCTGCTGCTGGCAAGCATCCTTGAATCCAGGTGGATTCCTACTGTATTTAGGAATCTGCTGTGGTGCTCCAAGGTACCTGATAGTAATTAGATGTCTGTCTCCTCTTTATAGCCACCTGGGATCAGCTTCTTCCAGTTAAGAAACATTAAATATATCTATATATGTAAAAAAAAAGCCACCAGAGGGGTATGTTTAGATGGTTGAAGTCAGAAGTGCAGATGAGGAGCTTAGGTTCTCAGTCTGAGATGAAGCAGAACACCTCCAGGGATGGACGGAGCATCCACAGCCTCTCTGGGCAGCTCTTCCACCACCTCACCACTCTCACTGTAAAGATATCCAACCTCCATCTGCCCTCCCTCAACTCCAAACCATTTCCCCTTGTCCTGCTGTTCTCTCCCCTTCCCAAGAGCTGACTCCCCTCCTGTCTGTAGGCTCCCTTTAGGTCCTGCAGGCTGCAATGATTCACCCCACAGCTTCTCTTCTCCATGCTGAACCAGCCCAGCTCCCTCAGCCTGTCTTTGTAGTGGAGGTGCTGCAGCCCTCTGATCACCTTTGTGGCTCCTCTGGCCCCTCTCCAACAGCTCCCTGTCTTTCTTGTACTGGGGGCTCCAGCCCTGGACGCAGCACTGCAGATGGGGCCTCAGGAGGGCAGAGCAGAGGGGGACAATCACCTCCCAATGGAGAGGGAAGCCAGTATCTGTCACATGCTGAAGCATCCTCACATTGTTGAGCTGCTGGAGACGTACAGCTCAGATCGGATGCTTTCCAAAGCGTTTTCACTTGTGGTTTGGTAGCAAATCCACCCCCCTCCGCTGTTGCTTTTCCTTTGGTTATTTTTCGAGTCCTGATGTTCCTCAGACCTCTGCCATCTCTCTCTTCTCTTCCAGTGACAGATCTGTGCTGGAAGAAGAGCGTCAGAAGCTGGTGGAAGCTCTGATTGAGAACTTCCTCGAGCCTGATAAGAACGGACTCATCTGGCGCTCAGCTTAGCTGTCCTGCAGCTGGTGTTGGAAGGAGCCACCGCGTCCAACCAAGGAACCAAGAACAGAACTCTGTTTACTGTGTGCCTGTGTGTGTGTGTGTTTAAACAAGCAGCTACGTTTTTATTCTGTAAAGAAGCAGCATTCTTTTGTCAGCTAAGCGGAGAAGGTTGGAATGTAATGCCTGGAATTTGCCCTGCAATTTCCCCTCCTTTTGACCAAAGGCTCGCTGACCTTCCCAGCGCCAACAAACTGCCCCAGCAGGGTTAAAACAGTTGGTCTGTGCCCACTGACTCTTGTCTTAAACTGCTTTTTGGTACCCAGGGCACCTGGGTTGGAAGTGATCACCTTGAGCTGACAAAAAGCTCTGCTTCTTCGTAGCTGTTGTGTGTGTGTTGGTGGTGGTGGTGGTGGTGGTGTTCCAGCTCTTACTTCCCAAATCCATTCAAGTAGAGTTCAGTGCTTTGCATACCTGGTTGAGGCAAGTTGCTCCAATTGGACATTTGCCACTTATTTTGCATCCTTCTCTTGTTGGAGGTGCTCTCCGTGCGTTGTTTCTTTCCTGTGTGTATCTCCCAACACCTGCTGGGGTGTGAAACAACAGTGGCAACACGTGCAGTCTGGTTTGTGGGTTATTCAGTAGGAGGCCTTCCTGGGGCTTCCAAAAGGGCAGAGACCCATTCACCTTTGGTTAAACTGCCTGTTCTGACTGCTGTGGGCTTTATAACCCCCTTCTTATCCCACAGCTCTGAAGGGACTGAAGTTATTTTTTTTTTACTAAAGGTTTCAGAACTTTAATATCTTTGTATGAAAACACCAACTGGGGACTTGTTTGGTTGTGATGGCTTGAAGTCGTGCTGTCTAATGAAGGAAACAAAACAAAACAGGGGGAAAGAAAGGAAAGGTGAGGTGCAGACACTCTCTGTTATTAGTATCTTTTACTGACTCGTATTATTTGTCATATCTGATAAGCTCACTTCTCTTAGAACAGCAGTTTGCGAATACTGTTGCTCTTTTCAAGTGGGTTTTTAGCAACCTCTTGTTATCAGTTCCCTATCCCGGCTCAAGCAGAAGGCAATCCTGCTCATCACTTCTTTTCTGACAGATGCTGATCCAGACAAGTGTACATTTCCCCCAGTTCTGAAGCACGGCAACGCGCTCAGGAGGGATTGGGTGCTGATGACTGAGGATCAAAATGAAGTCAGCCGCCTTCTGCACATCCATCCACTCACTTCGCAGCAACTAAACAAGAGGAACAGATAAAACCCAAGCACTCAGGTTCTGTATTGAGGGTGACGTGAGGGGAACCCAAGAGGCACTGAGCTGAAAGGCGTTGTTTTGCCACTGTTGTTGACCCCCCCCGTTTGCCCTCCACCCGTGGCTTCGTCTGCATCCCATCCAAAGGGCTCTGAGGAGCGCTGGGTGTCTGCATCTGTGCACTGTGGGGTGTCGGTGCCCGCAGCAGCTTTGCACTATGGTGAGGGTATGAATGTACGTGTGCTGCAGAAGGTCTGTGCCGCACACATTGTTTTGCTAAGCGCCCCTATTTATTTATTTGTTATTTTAAGGGAAGGCGTTTCCAAAATGGTTCCGCAACCGAGTGAAGTGTTATCGAATGCCAAAAAGTTGGGCTGTTTCTTTTTCCCCTTCTCGATTTTACACGTGGCTGATGTGCTGAGGACGGGTGAGACGTTTATCCTGGGAGTATATTCATTGCTCTGTGCGGCTCTGGGGAGCTGTCATAGGTGTGATGGCACATCCTCACCGCAGGGCTCAGCTCTGGGTCCTGCCCTGACCCGAAGGAGCTCTGCCCTCGGGCAGCACGCTCTGATTTGGACTTGAGCACCTCCTGGCAGTTCAGATGAGGGCAGCTCACTCGTGCTTGTATTTTCCGTCAGCATCCTTAGCAGCTGGGTGCTGCTCGTGGCGTGAATGCCTGTAGTGAACACACAGCACCAGGAGTGCAGTGCCCGGGATTCTCCTCGTCTGTAGGTGTTGAGCAGTAAGCTGTAGACGTAGAAGTGCTTCTGGAATGACAGGCACAACATACTGAATGTATTTTAAGGGTATCATTACAATTGCTGTTTGTAAACTGCTGCTACCATTGTTTTCCTGTACCATGTTGAACCGTTGGATGTATTTATGTACCGTTCCACTTGAGGAACTCTTTCCCTCCTCCCTGTCCCCTCATTGCTCCGACTGTGAAGGACTGTAGCTCTCCTGTTGCATTGCCCCGTGACTGTGTCAGAGTTTGTTGGACTTGTGCACCATCTCCTTTCAGCTCTTGGCTATTCTTTGCTGCCTTCCAGGCAAGAACAAAGGCTTTCCAGACTCGAGCAGGAAGCGCTGATCGAACAAATGCGTTCTGATTATTGTTTACGAGGCTTCCAGCTACAGTGCACCTTCCGTAAAGCTGCAGCCATCAGCCTGACCTGCGATCCAGCTGCCCGTGGTTTGTGTTTGTAGCATTTAGGAAGGCTGATTTTTGTCTTTTCTCTTTTTGCTGCGACAGACTCAGTCTTTGTCTCACTTGGATACGTGGCACAACTTTATTTCCAGGGTCTCGGAGGGGATCTGTGTAAGAACAGGAGACTTGCCAGGCAGAGTTTGGTGTCTGTGCGATAGAGCTTGCAGCCAGCTGTTTTATTCTAGTTGTGATGCAGTGTCCAGTCCGTGATTCACATAGCTTCAGGTGGTATTCATGTCTCCCTGCAACTCTAGAGGACGCTTCTTACCGTGGTGTGAGTGAAGCGATGGAAGGAGTGTGTCTGGCATGGCAGGGTTGTTCTGGAAGCCCCAGTGCAGCTCTCACTGCAGCTGCACAGCCCTGCTGTGTCTGTGGCTCCGTCTGCTCCCCCTGCCCTTCCTGCAGCACGGACTCCAGCAGCAGAGAGAGGTGCAGGAGCTGCAGTCCTGTCTGTTCAGGTCTCCTGATGCCCTCGGTGCCTCAAGAGGGAAATCCTTGCTTGCATCATTCGCCCAGGAAACAATTCGAATTCAGTCTTTTTCAGTTTCAGACGCTGAGGTGATGTGCAGCACTCGCTAAGCACTCCAGAATTCACACTCCCTGCTCCAGAAGTGCTCGGCAGCACCTCGTGCCCCTCTTTGGCTCCTGAGGGTTTCAGTTTGAGTTTAGGAAAGGGACTGGTGGCGTGGCGAGCCCTGGATTCAAGCAGGTTCCTGCCTTTGCCTCCTCAGAGTGGGTTTGTATGCAGGGAGGGAAGCAGCCAGAGCTGCACCGCTCTTATCTGGAGTCCTGGTGAGTTCTGCATCCGTGCTCTATTTATCCAGTGTCTGTCCTGTACAATTATGGCCTACGACCGAGTGAGAATTTGCACTTTTTCTGAAGTATTTCTGTGTGTATTGCTACGTGGATTTAGCTGAACGAAGTGTTACAAATAATAAACTGTTCTCTTGGTAGTCGCAACCCTTTGCGTTTCATCAGTGTTTCTCAGCTGAGCTTGGCTGCCCCTGAACAGGGCTGCTCTGGGCCTCGGTGCTGGGGGGATATGGGCTGAGAGGTGTGGGTCTGGGGGGAAGGGATGCACTCCCGAATTGCTGAGCAGCACGGAGGGGGGTGGGAAGCCCCTGCATGTGGACTTCCAGCTACAGGTGGGTTCCTGTTCCCTGCAGCCCCGCAAGAGCAGCGTTTCCTAAAGCTGATCCCCGTTTCCTAAAGCTGACCCAGTGTTTCCTAAAGCTTCATCCTTCTGCTGTGAACTCAGGAGGAAGAGAATTGATGTCAGATTGCCACCCGAGGCGGAGGAGGGAGCAGCAACCCGAGGGCTCTCCGGTGAGTGACACAAAAGGAGAAGTTTCTTGTAGGTCACGCTTTTAAACAGGCTGAGGTGGATGGTTGGGGCTGTGGAGCAGATGGGCAGAAGCCACAACACATCCAGGAGGGTTCCTGCATCCTCCAGGGATGGCTGGAGCATTTCATCCTCAGGAGATCTGCACCAATCCATGCTTTCTTCTCCTGTCTGGTCTACCCACTCTCTGCACGATGCCCTGTGCCACTCTGACAGTACGATATTTGCTTTGCAGGGAGAGATTCCAGCATCCCCTGCAGCTCTCTGGGTGCAGAGGGCCAGGACAGGGACAGCAGGAGGGAGCTGAGTCCATCTCCACCCACCTGCAATAGCAGGAGCGGGCACTGGGTGTCCCCACCTACCCGTAGTCCTTGGGGTGCAGGGACAGCAGGGCTGGCTGGGTTTGGGGGGCAGAGGATCCTGGGGACAGGCTGTGCTGATCTTACCTCTTCCAAATCATTCTCCTCCAGCATTCTCATCTCCAGATCCCCAGTCTCCTCCAGGAGTTGCAGCAGCATCCCCAAGTCTCAGCCCCATTCCTGAGAGCACATGTGGGGTTTGGGGGGAATCAGAGCATCGTGTGGGGACACACTGAGGCTGGGGAGTCCCAGCAGTGCCTGGATTCACATTCACACCTTGGCCATGTAAATGTTAATTGAGTAACCTAATTAATGACCGGCGTGCCAGCCCGCATGTCTCTCTGTGGGCTGACATCCATCTCCCTGAGCCTGTGTTCTGTGGGTTTGTTCCCCTGTCACCATGGAAGGGAGCACAGGTGCTGGGGTTCACATATCCTCATGGTCCAGGGCAAGGAGAACCTTAACGTCGTCAATGAAACAACTCTCAAGCAGAGGGAAATCTGCTTTGTTGCATGGATCTGTTTGCAGAACGTCCCCAAACCCTGGTCCCTGGGTCTTTGTCCTGCAAGGAATGGAGCTCCTGGGGTGTCCTCAGCTCCTCACTAAGGGATCAGCCAGGTGGGTGCAAGGGTTGCGTGGAAGACGGTTGCACAAAGCATATGGAAACTCACCTGAGAGGCTGCCAGTTTGAGCCATCCCAAGCCAAAGGTCTGCCCTTCTGTTCCAGAAACCCGTCCTATGAGGATGGAGCAGGCTGGTCCTGCCCATGCAGAGCAGCATCTGCAGGGGTTTAAGTTGCAGCTTCTCTACTCGCACCTTACTAAGGTGATTTTGGTTCCTCTTCATAAAAGACAAAGAAACCTCCCCAAGAGATCCCACCTGTCCCCAATGTACCAACATTGAAACAGCCTGGAACGCAGGTTGTTTTGGAAGATCATCCAGATGGAGGCTGATTATGGGAGACCCATCCATCCCATCAGCTTGAGGGAAGCACTGGGGAGACGTGAGCACACCGAGGAACCCACCTCCAAGGAACTCTCCTGTCAGGTTGCTTTTATTTTGGCACTCGTGTTTTCGGTGCTTTGATGCCCCTTATGAGTGAAACAGAGGGATTCCCACCCGTGGCACCGATGTCTGGGGGCTCTGTGGGCTCAGGCACCCAAGGGATGAGGCGAGTCCATGCTGGGACGTGAGGACGTGGGGCTGGGGGTGCCCTGGGGTGCAGGGGGAGCCCCCAGGGTTCAGATCCCTGAGCCCTGAGTGCCAGAGGGACAAATCTGTCCCAATGCCGACGGGGGTTCATCACTGAGCTGAGCGTGCCAGTGCTCAGCAATGCTTGGAGGTGGCAGCTCCTATCCCCAGCCTTATCCCAGCACAATTCATTAGAAGGGCTGGGTCCTGGGAAGGTGGCTACTAACGACCCTTGGGGAGGCAGCAAGATAGGAATACGAAAATCCATAGCACTTTTCATCCAATTTGTCACCGTTTCCATTTTCCCTTCCTGAGCTGACCCGGACAGCTGTACAGCCTCTCTACAAATACACAAACAGGATCCAGTGTCATCCCAATTTCTTTGGGATCCACTTGGTTTCCCAGCACAGGGGCTGTGTCCTGTCAGCTGCAGGTCTGGGCTCTGCCTTTATGAGTGCCCTAAGAGTGGGTAACAAAGCACAAATCCTGCAGTGCCATCAGGGACGTGGTGCAGATGAGCTGCTGGGTTTCTGTGCTTTTTCTGCCCGAACCCCTCGCTGCTCTCAGCAACGTTGTCTGTGCCTCAGTTTCCCCGCTGCAATGGGGCAACAGCTCCCATTTGCTCTTCCTGGAGGGAAAAGTCCAAAAGGTGAGGGGTTTTATTTATTTTTTAAATCCCTTTGGAGATTTCAACACTGCTTCACCTCTTGCATCCCTTCCAGCATCTCCTCTTGCATTTCCT
>JAPSGF010000099.1:1377491-1397358 GCA_035772895.1 Perdix hodgsoniae | reverse complement strand
CCCTATCCCTATCCCTATCCTACCCCTATCCCTAATGCTAACCCTAACCCTGACCCTTCCATAGCTGGAAGGGTGGAAGTCCCTGAGTCCACAGCTCTCCCTTTGCAGGGCGAGGACACTGCACGGCACTGCCCTGGCATGGGGCAGAGCTGCCTCTGCGCAGCTGAGCATGAAGACACGTCTCCAACTTATAAAAATGGTCTCTTTCAAGGAAATTCAGCACCTGGCTCAGGCCAAGGTCTTTTGGTGCTGCACTGTGGCTTCACCGCAGTGTCCTTCCTTGTGCCTTCCAAGGGCAACCACAGGTAGAAGCTTCCAAACCGAGTTTCTTTTCTCTTCATTCCCCAGAACACGACTTGTCTCCAAGCTGCTGCTGGGATCTCATCATTCCTTCCCATACTTTTCCTGTGGGATCCGAAATCCAGGAGCCGATGGCTTTTATGGGGCTCCTGGGGGTTTTGCTGATGGACTGCAAATGCAGCACATGACAGAAGAGCTGCTGTGCCCACAGACACTGAGAAAATCCCCCCCATCCCTGCAAAACAGGAAACTGGCTGCCAGGAGGGATTCCTGCCTGCTGCATGGGTTTGGATTTTTGCTTTAAAGGGAGTTTCTGTTCTTCAAGTCTCTTTTCCCCCCATGTTGTGGAGATAAAAAGGGACGTTAATAGGTGTGACCCTCCCACCTCCTTGCTGGGTGCTGACTTCCCAACTATTGGGTCGATGTGAAGGGAATGCTGTGCAGATCCCCATCCCACTCCTCCTCCAGCTCTGAGCTGTGCCCCTCGGAGCTCTGCATCCAGACCCACCTGAGGTCTTCTGCATCCACAGCCAGCCGAGTTCTGCACCTGTTCCCTGCAGCAGGGCTGTCTATACCCTACAGCAGTCCTCAAGACAGCCACAGCTGCAGAGAGCACTTACAGACTGACGAGAGGTGGCATTGCTCTGAGCTGGGCTGCGCTGGCACCACCATGACCACGGCGGTGGTGGGCATCTCATGCTCTGCTCCTGCCCTTGCTTCAAGAGGAAGGTGATCTCCCCCGTGCAGTCAGGGTTCCCTGTGGTTGTCTTACCGCGAGTGACCTCTGCTTCATTCCCAAACTCTCCCAGACACTTGGGGCAAGGTGTCAGAACCTGCCAGACCCCTCTGGACCTCCCGTGGGGGGCACAAAATGCCTGGCAGTGCAGGCCCAACCCCACTTTTGCCAAATGCATCCCTCAACTTGCATGCAGATACAGAGCACGGTGCATGCCTATGGGCTCCAGTGCCACCAGGTGCTGGATGAGGTGGCTTGGAGCCATTCATCACCAGGCTAGGGGTCACAGCTGAGCTGCCACATCGCTCAGGGACAGCAGATATGGCCTTGTGAGGCAGCTGTCTTTGACATAAGAGGATTTTCCACCTGAACATAACCCAAAGTTTCTCTCTTTCTTGTCTCTCCCATTTATTTTTTCTCCCCTCCGTTGTGTTGACCAGTGGGCATCATCTGCAAACCAGGTGGGCTCACGATGGTTGCTTGAAAATGAATTTACAGTTTTCCACGCCTCAAATAGAGATCACAGACAAATCATCTGCTTTGGATCGATGGATAGAACTGGGAGGGAGGTGATGAGTAAGGAAAAGGTGCTTTGATTTAAAAGAAGAGACGACTGCAGAGAGGATTGACAAGGATTGACCACAGAGATAAGATCTGGGGTCTGTAGGTGAGACCGTCTGCACGAATTTGGGCTCAGGCCCCCAGGAATGAGGCGATCTTTAAGTTCCCTTCCAACTTCACCTATTCTGTGATTCTGCGAAGGGTAAACCCAGCTTCACCCTAACTCCTGTTACAAACCCTTACAAGGCCATCAGGTATCGCGGTACGTTTTATTTCAGCTTAAGCAGGGTAAAAGCTACCCCTGCAATGGGGTCTCTCGTGTTCCCCTGCAGCCACATTTCTCACTGATCCAACAGCAGCTAATTTGACATAAACTCCCATGAAAATTAATAAACTGCTCCTTACGTCCTCACTTCACGCTGGGTTGCTGAGTGGTGCTTTCAGTATTGCCCTGTATTGTATACAGCTCTTGGGTTTATTATAACGTGAGCTAAAAATGGGAGCATTTTTCCTTGGTTTGTTGTTTGGGAACCCAGTCTGTTGGGAATGAACTGGAGCAGGCATCTCTGGTTGGATGAGGGTCAGATTGGGTCTGGAATGGCCCTGTTCTGGTTGGGCATTAGGGAACTTTTATTGTAAGAAGGAGTGGTTGAGCACTGACACAGGCTGCCCTGCAGTCCCCATCCCTGGCGGTGTTCCAGAGCTGTGGGGATGTGGCACTGAGGGATGTGGTCAGTGGGCACGGTGGGGGTTGGAAGTGGGCATCCTGGGGGTCTTCGCCATCCTTAACGACTCCGTGATGCTGATCTATTACAGTTCTATTACGGAGGAGGAGTGCCTTGCTCAGGAGAAGTGATAACGCTCCACACGTGGCTCCTGCAGCCTCGATAATTTCTCAGTCATCTAGAAAAGTATTGGTTGTGCCAAACAGCGTATTCGTTCTTCGTCTCAGGGTGAAAAATCTGGTCCTGCCGTGCAGTAAATTCAGCAAAGCATTCACAATTAATGCACAGCTCCTGGCTGTGCCTTTCAGATGGGCTGCCACGGACTGATGGATGACAGGAATTTTGCTAACTGCTTTAAGAGCAAATTAAGGAACAAGTTAAAATATCCGTGCTGTGGGCACTGAAAAACAGCCTCAGTGAGTAAGCTTTAAGATCTCATTTAGTCTTGATGGGCTTTCAGTTGTCCCTTAGGATCTCCCTCTCCTTCCATCCCTCCCGAAAACGCACATCCATGGGCGCATGCAAAGACAGACGTAGGGCTCAACTCTTGCCCCCATGGGGGGGTTTCTAAATCTGGGCTCAGCTTATGCACGTCTACACTGGCAGGTAACAAAGATCCAAGCTCACCTCAGCTGAGACCCAATGATCTTCACGGATCCCTTCCAACTGGGGATGCTCTCTGGTTCTGTGATCCCTGAATCAAACCCCACACACTCTTCTCCACCCCTTTATCCCTCCAAACCAGGAAGGGTTTGGGCACAGAAAGCTTTCTGCCCCTATTTGTTACGGTCTGACCCTATTTGTTACCCGGATCCCAAGCTGGGGGACCACTGGGCTGCTTCCACGAGCTGCAAGGTCTGCCACTAACACACCCTCATTGCTCCGCATGCAGTCGCACAGTGCGCCGCGAAATTAAATGGCGCTGAGCTTTATTGTGAAGCCCTTGAAAGAGGAAAGCAATTTCATAAGCTCTGAAGGCTGAGTCCCCTGCTCAGTGCATGCACCAATCAACGCAAACACTTTAGAGCAGCACCAAAGAGTGGCTCAGATCTGTGGGGTTTTGGGTTTTTTTTTTTTGCTTATTTCAAAGACTTGGATGCTATTCTTGCTTCTCTTTGAGAATGGCCACATTCAACGGGATGGCAATACAAGCAGGAGTTGTGTAACCCCGGCACAGCTACAAGTCTCTGCAGGAAAAGCAAGCAGAGGTTGTTTAAAGAGCAGGAGAGTGCTGAAAAGCCTAATAGCAGTGCAGAGTATGCACAGGAAAGGGCTCTGAGAGCCTATTGAAAATCAAGTGCCATTAAGGCATGAATAAGCAACCGTGGGGAAATAAAAAACCTCTATTATAAAGAAGGATGAGAAGAAGGGAGCGATTCTCCATTGGGAATGCAGTGCTGCATCAGTCTGATGGCTCCATCCTCAGCCGGAGGGACTGCTGTGTGTGTGTGTGTGTGTGTCAATACACCATGGGGTACGTGCCACCAGCCCCAAATGTGGCTTCCCAGCACCCTGCCCATGTCAGCCCCCTCTCTTGGGCATGGTGTAGGGTGAGAGCCGTGAGCTGGCCCACGTCCCAGCCTGGATTTCATGGTTGATTGTGAGATCCTTTTCTTTGCTCCCATGGACTTCTGCTAAAGCCCCAGTCAAGCCCAGCCAGGACAACCCAGGAGAGCTTAGATTTTTGCCCCAGGCTCCCCACAGTCTTCCCAACCCACCTTCTAAGAGGCGGAAGGCCCACCATGCATCCCCAATGCCTGTGACTGAAGACCACACCGTTCCACTTCCCTGTTGAACCACGTGCCATCACACCCAGCCCGAGATGCCCAAAAGCTCTAAGGCAGAGCTACACATTTGTTTTTGCATGGTTGGCTGTTTTTCTGATCCTGGCTTGCCCCTGAGATCTGCAGATAAGGAGATTTGTGACAGCAGGCTGTTGCACAATAGTTAAGATGCTCCAGATGGGCCGGATTCCATCCCCCTGGCTGTGATGTGTGGGAAGGGTTGGCTCCTTCGGTTGGTTCCCAGTATCCTCCAGCTCTGCTGGTTCATTCCTCTCCAGCACATGTTGCATACACAGGGGTACCCCGGTGCTGGAGGTGTGATCTGGGGGTGGAGCAGCCAAAGAAACACCTTCTGGCTCTGGTTTGGGTGAGATGGTGGCACAGAGGCACAGCAACGAGGCCATCTCATGGCTGGGGTTGGGTGACAAATCCCCTTTCATTTCATCCACGAGAGCCCTTGTGTCTCCCAGCAGCCTCAAAGCAATGAGGTTTACGTCGCGAATGGAGACGTCAGTCTGCAGGCTGGGGTCCTGCCTTGGCCAAGGTGCTCCTTTAGCTCAAGGCTGCCTTTGGGCGCCCACAGCAGCAGACACGAATGGCCCAATCCTGCTTCCCCCATCAGCTTGGAGTCGAACCATCATCAGGTCACAGTGACTCAAAGGTTCAGTTGCTGTGCTCAGGAGATAGGGCTTAAAACAAATCTTCCGACGCTTGAAGGGAGGGTAATTGCATATGAAGCAATTACTCAGGAGGTGCAGTTTCTATTTCCAGCTCTGTCAGTGGGTACAGTGTGGTCAGTCACGAGGTACAATTGGACCCTGTTCTCAAGCTGTGAAATGGGAAAATTCTGCTCATTTCTCAGCTGTCGTACGCAGCTGACACTGGACAGTCTTTGGGGTTGGTATCACAACAACCCCTCCGTCACTGTTCTCCCTGCAGTGAAAGAGGAGCTCAGGGAGGACACAGCTGCACTCAGCCGATACCTGAGCATCGCCTTAATGCTGGGATTCCCATATAAGCTACATGGTGTCACATTAAACTTGGTCGCAGTCCATCTCTCCCCACCTATTTCTGCCTTATTCTCATCCAGCCCACCCCAGCTTTGCGTTGGCCATCGTCCCAGCGACTGCCACTCTTTATGAGGACCCTAAAAACAGACCTGTGTGGTAAGGAGAGCGTTTGTGTGCTGACAGATCTGCAGCACAGGGTGCAGATCCTTTGGGGTTGCAAGGGATAAGGAGGAGACGCGACGCTTTGGGTTCACCAGCGCTGCAGGAAGGTGACCCGAGGCACTGCAGGGCTGAACAACCTCCCTCGCTGCCAGCTGCCCACACAGAGCTGTGATTAATGTGGGGGAAAGCCGTGTTTTCACAGCCTTACATAACGGTGTGACATTCGGGACCTGCAGTATTCCCCTGGCAATGCAATGGGAGAAAGCCACCGCTGCTCCAATCCAGCGACTTCTCTGGAAACCAGGGGCTGCGGTGGTGCTGTCACTCAAAGCAAGAATGAACGGCTCTATCCAAGCAGCAAAAGGCCAAATTCGGGGCGTGACAAATGATGTCCCACGTCCCAGGGAATGCTCTGCATTACAGCTGTGAGCCCCTATGGGTTGCAGCAGGAGAGGTGCCCGGCCACGGCTCGCTGCTCTGCAGAGCGGTGCAGCAGAGGAAGAGCAGAAGAGAATGCCTCAGCGTGAAAAATAAAGGGAATAAAACTGATAAATGCCTCGTGGAGAGCTATGGAGCACGTCCCCGGTCCCAGGAAAGTTATTTGTAAGCGGCCATGAGGTGCTCAATGAATTTCCTGCATGATCTGTCAGGAAAGCGCAGAGGAGCTGACTGCAGCTTTGTCATCTCTGCTCGTGACATAGCATTGCTGCCAACTTATTTCTTGTTCTCTTGGTGGTTCCTGAGCTGCTGGAGCTGGGCAAGAATGAACCTGGGAGATGTTTGCGGTGAACCCCAATTTCTCTTCAGGGTAATCAACAGGGAAGGGCATGGCAGGGAATTAGCAGAGGGAAATTCTGATCATGGACCTGAGCGGAGAGCAGAGAAATTTGCTTTCAATACAGTTCAGTTCCTGAGACTGGTGCACTAGGGATTGTCGGGGATGCAGGATGCAAAGACTGAAGTTTTGCCGGCTGAGCAGCAGAGCAAAGCAGGAGGAGGTTTGGAGGCATCTTTGGGTTTTCCTTGGGACGGGTCAGCGCACTTCCATCATTTGGAAATGCTGTGTGGCAGCCCAAAGAAAGCTGCTGCGGGGCTGCAGCCCTGCTTGAAGCCCCTCAGCCTTTGGTGCATGCAACCAGAGATGGGACGCGGTTGCCATGAGCTGTCCTGATATTGGGAAGGAAGAAGCGATGCTCGCCAAGGCTCATCCCCTCAGTTCTGCTCTACTCGAGCCACGACGATCATTAATCACCCCCTGACCAGCTGCCAGAGGGTTCACTTAAAGCTGCCCAGATGGCTCAGCAGGGAGTTCATTAAGCATGAGCGCCTGCCATCCTGAGAGGGAATTAAATGGGAGTTAACACCTCTTAATGAGGAACTTATATGCTGGGTAATAGAAATCACAGCTGAACACTCCACATCTCCATGTGCGGATGGGATGATGTGAAGCCCCCAGAAACCCTCCTGCCCTGATGGAGACCATCCCATAAATGCCCACAAATCCCCCCAGAATGCACCTCTGCTGAGCCCAGCCCCTAAAGGCAACCCTCCACGTGCAGATTGGCTCAGTTAATTAGCACTGCATGTTGTAAGGGGGCCCCTTGAAGTTAAAACCCCTTCTGTACAGGATCCCAAGGAACGGGGTTTAGGATCAGCCCTTTTTCTGCTTTGCAGCAGCAGCACGGTGACGTTGCTGAAAGATGGCACGAAAAAGCAATGAAAAGGAGCTTTAAAATGGTAATGTCTTATTTTTCTGATGTCTATAAATCCAGGGGCTGATAAATATTCGCATTTCCCTTGATAAAAGCCACTGCATTAGAACCGTAATGGGAAGTGGGTCTGCTTTGTGGTGAAGTATAGATCTCGATAAATTCTAATCACCTGCTCAGGAATAGACATGGGGGAGTAGGGAATTGATAGATAAAGCATCAGCTATTAAAAGAAACACGGTGCAGCTTCTCCGGGCTGGATAAATCAAGGAGTCCTTTATATTCGTGTTCACGTGTAACCAAGGAAGGCAAATTGATGAGGACTGGAGTTGTACTCTTGTGTCAGATTAAACTTTGATTTATGGCAGAGAAGATTACATTTAAATGTACCTGCTGCGGAAAATTTTCGCCTCTGGTTTTGGCCATGCTTCTTCCCTATCAGCAAGGCAGGTAGTCAAGAAAGGAAGAACTTTTCTTGCAAAGTCGAAGAGCTGAGCGCATATTTCAGCCAGACACGTAGGGGGGTGAATTCTGCTCTTTGCTACTCTCTTGTGACTGCAAAGATTGTTTTGGAAGCATCACGGCTTCTTATCAGCAGTTTAGAGAGGCATTGGGCCAATCTTCTCATCCGAATCAAAGCCTTTGGGGATGCCACCCCACTTCTCTCTTGGGGTCCGACGGGTGGGGATTTGGGAAAGGGGGAAGAAACACAGAAGGAGTCTGTTAGAATCATAGAGTCACGGTTATTAAGGTTGGAAAAGACCTCCAAGGTCACTGAGTCCAATCGCCAACCCATCACCACCATTTCCATTCATAGAATCATTAGGATTGGAAAAGACTTCTGAGGTCATCAAGTCCAACCTCAACCCATTCCCACCATGGCCATTCGTAGTGCCATTCGGGTTTGGAGAGTCTTCTGAGGTCATCAAGTCCAACGCTAACCCATCCCCACCATGCCCATTGACCACGTCCCTCAGTGCCATGTCCCCATGGTTCTTGAATACCTCCAGGGATGGTGACCTCCCCCCCACTCCCTGGACAGCTGTGCCAATGCCTGACCACTCTCCTTGCCATAAAGGGAGTTGGCAGCACTTACAGGGTGAAAAACTTCCCAGTGCACCTCACTCAGGGGGTCCCTCCAGGAAGACACTGGGGTGGGAGCTGGGTGAGAGGTTGGAGATTTCATTAATGGCCATTTCAGGTGCTCTGGAGTTGGCTGTCCTGGGCAGATGCATCAGGTTTTAGGATGGCTGCTAGAAATAACTGAAAATAAAACAAATCCAACAAATCCTGACACCCCCCATAGATGTGGTTTCTCGTTTCATTCCAAGGTTTAATGTATGAACCCTGCCCACCTTCCAGAGAGGGAAGCAATGAGGGCTCTCAGAACAAGCTGGAGCCTTGCCGTGACCTTGGACACTCCTGGGGACAGTGGGAAATAAATGTTGGAGGCTGATGTTTCCCCAAAGGCATGGAGAGGAGCTGGCAACATCGGCTGCCACCACCAGCCTGGCCTGAAAATAGCAAAGGAATAATTCTTGCTGACTTCTAATTTGTGACTTTTATGTCTCATCCTCCCAGGCTTTCCTCTGAAGGGGGGAGGGATAGACAGAATAACAGCTTTGGCACATCGATGGCTGTTCTCACCCAAGGTTCTCAGCGCCATTGCCAAGATGAGAGCCGTGCACTGCCGACCACCCGAGGGGGTCCCAATCCCATTCCCAGAAGCAGGGAACATTTGGCAAAGGTCGCAGCTGTTTATTTTGTTGTATACGAAGAGATGGGATGCGAATCGCCCCAGTGTGTCTGACAGTGGAGCCACGTGGTTGTGCGCTCTCGCATGGAAGTGGTTGGGACTGGCCCAGGAGGCACAAGGAGCAAGGAGCTGATGGACATCCCTTCCTTGCTTCCACCTTGGCCCACAGACACACACACGTGTTGTTTCTCATCTCCTCATGTTTTTCCCCGTCTCATCTGTGAGCCAGAATTTGCTGTGTGTGTTTGCTCAGGCCAATGCTTGCTTGAGTTTTCTACCCCCAGGTTCAGCCTTTCCCTTCACAGAATCACAGAATGGCCAGGGTTGGAAGGGACCTCAAGGATCACGAAGCTCCAACCCCCCACCACACGCAGGGCCACCAACCTCCACATCTCACAGCAGCCCAGGCTGCCCAGGGCCCCATCCAACCTGGCCTCCAACACCTCCAGGGATGGACGGGGCATCCACAGCCTCTCTGGGCAGCTGTTCCACCACCTCACCACTCTCACAGCAAAGAACTTGCTTTGCTGCAGACCATTTACCCTAAAGGTAAGGTAAAGACTAAAAACCTTGTGTTCTGTTCCCACACAGAAGGGAGAGGAGAAATTGACTGGATGAGGGAAAGGTGAAGAAAGAAGAGGTAGATCGGATTACTGTGTGCACAAGGATTTCTCTTTCTCTCCTAAAGAAGCACTGGTGGAAGATTTTGTCCACTCAGAGCCGTGGGTGTCCACCCACACTACCATGCAAGCAGCAGACCCAGGAATGGGACAGCTCTGATTGCAGCATCTTGGATGGGAGGGAGGTGTTGGCCCAGCTGGGTTGGTTGGCTGGTTGGATTGCAGTATTGCTTGATCATACTTTTGCCCTGACAAGAGAGGACAGTGACATTAACCCAAAGAACAGAGCAAACAAAACTGTATGCAGAGTCTCACCATGAATTCTGGTGCGCCGAGCCCAGGTGATTACAAACAGAGGCTTTAATGATTTTACTGAGCTTGTTTGGAAGTGGCTGGAAGCCCAGAGAGCTCCTCTCAGCTGGAATGGACGCCTGCAGGAATGAATGAACCCTGCTTCATCCTGTCACCTCTCTGATGGCAAAGTCTGCCAAGCCTCGTATCTGTTCCCAGAAACTCTGTGGGACAGCCATGGTGGCAAATGGGGAACGATGAGATTGAAGTCCCTTCAATATATATACTTGCACACAGTGGCGAATGCAGCATCCTTTCCAGAACTGGGCTCAGCAGGGCATCACACATCAGTCTGGTCTGTCTTAGAATCATGGAATCATTAAGGTTGGAAAACACCTCCAAGATCCAATCCCAACTCCATCCCACGATGCCAGCTGACCACGTCCCTCAGTGCTCCATCCCTGTGCTGCCCCCAGAACAGGGGATGCTTCTGCGAAGCGTCCAACTCACACGTGGTCCTTGGAAAAAGCCCTGTGATGTTCCTGGCGCTGAATGAGCCCGGCGTGTTCCTGAGGCAATGCGAGGGGAATTCTTCAGCAGCCATTTAGTGTTATTGATAACCCAGAAAGGAAATCCTCGCTATCTGATGGAGTGCCAGCAGCGGCTGGTGAGGCACGACGTGCACGGGCTGCACAAGCATCCAGGTGATGCTCTGCATCCCAACCCTCCTCCATTTCTCCACCCAGCCCAGGTGGTGGGGAAGCCCTGTGGGTCACTGGCGTGTTTGCAGCGACAAATGAGGTGGATGGTGCCAGGCGTTCAGCACAGGGAGCAGAAGCACCAAGGAGGGGAGGAGGACAGCCATGAAGATGCATCAGCTGCAGAGGATTTGTAAGGCAGAGAAGGAAAGATGTATGCTCTAAGGATACAGTGGTAATAAATCCTTATTCTGCACTGTGTTTACTGAATGCCCAAAGCATTCATGTCCCACACAGCGTCACACAAACCCAATGGCTGAGAGTGGTGTCCCAGCATTTTCTGAGCTCCAGGAGCTTGGGGCTGTGCCCACTGCCCTGGGGAGCTGTGCCATGCCCACCACCCTCTGGTGCAAAATGTTTTCCTATGTCCAACCTGATCCAATAAAGCTATCAGATGCCTTTGCATTGCCCAGGCCCACCCTGACCCCAGGTGGACATCACCTGCTTGGTGCCATTCAGTGCCAGCAATGGAAGCCACCACTGAAGTCTAGAGTGCCCTTAATCCTCTGGGGTCTGAGCTGGGTCAACCCAGCCCCATGGTGGGAACATCACCAAGAAAATCACGCTCCCAGCACCAGCCTGGATCGGAAATGAAGAGCACTGTGACCAAGAGGAGAAGCTGCTGGGCTGACTGCTGATAAAGAGCTCTCGTGTCCTCCTCCATCACTGTGCAAATAGCTATTTGCAAAGGGCACTGTCTCAGGGAGGCACATGAACTATTTGCTTCTTCCCCCTCCTTGCATTTGCAGTGCTGGTAGCCAGTCCTTCAAGGCACCAGCTGCATGCAAAATGCATTTTCTTGCTAAGATTCCAGGTCACGATCTGTCCTTGAGACTGTCTGCAGTATCAGAAGGTGTTTGCACTCAGGGCCTGTGGGGTGGAGGGAAGACAGGGAGAGACCCAGCTTCTTCCCTTTGAGGTGGGACTTTCGGCTCACATCGTGTGGCTGGGCAGGTGAGGAGCACTGGATGCTTCACCTGAAGGGAGCGTTGACTCTGCTCCCGGATTCAAGTAAAGTCTTTAGAAGACTTGAAGAGAAAAACTCACTGTGGTTCCTCGCAATGCACCTTGTTAGGGGCGGTCTCCAGGGCCGTGTGAGCTGGAAGGAGGATGGAGCATCCTGGGCTGGGGATGCTGTAGGGCACCAACGTGACCCCTGGTGGCTGCAGGAAACAAAGAGTGTGGTTTTGCCTAAAAAGAAAGCTGCTCAGCTGCCAAGCAGAGGATTATTGCATCAGCTTTGGCATGTTTGTACCACTTTGTGTCTGGTTTCTGGGGAGACTGCTCTCCTTCTCATTCTCTTTCAGATAACCGAGCAGAGGGTAGAAATTAACCAACATTATCAAAAAGAAGAAAGAAAAAAAGGATGGCTTTCATCCCAAGAGTGCTTCGGGCCCTGAATATTCACTTAAAAGCTTCGCAAGGGAGGAGTCTTCAACTTTCAGCCTCATTAACTAATGAAGCTCCCACAGCTCTGCTGCTGCTCAGCGGCCACCTCTGCCCAAGAGAGGCACGTCCTCCCCGGGCAGCCACGAAAGGGCAGCCTTTGAGCTGTATTAATGATACTCAGCAGGGAACGTGACCCACTTACGATGTCCTTGGTGGAAATGCAACCAGCCCAAGGACTGTGGGCGAACACCAGATCTCGTTTCTCTCCAGTGTGCCAAGGGGAGAAAGTCACCATTGCTCCATCACCCAATGCCTCACCACGGGTGGGCCGTCCTTGGTGGAGAGATCTCGGGGCCAAACTTCAGGAGGAAATAAATCAAGGCCCAGCCAGCCAGAGAGGTGCCTGTGGACATCGTGCCCTGTGCCCACTTGCAGCTCTGGGGACAAGCAGAGCCCCTTGGCCGTGCAGCCATCCCATCTGTCTCTGCGGAGTTCCGTGCTGTACTGAAATTCTTCCCATTTTAGCAGAGAAATAGAAGTGAGGTTATTACTGTAGGCTGAGGCGACCCAAACTGAGTCACCAAACTGAATCATGGTGGTTTGGTGTTGGGTTGGTCTGATGTTTGTCAGTGCCTGTGAGGACATCGGTGGAGCTGCAGCTGGGCAGCTCAGTGCTCCTCATTCTCCCCAGCCCACGAGGACCCGTGGGCTCATTGTGATGATGGAGTGACGTCTCTGGAAAACTGAGACAAGCCTCAAAATGTTATAAAACACTGCAGTTTCCATTCCTGTGACTTGCTGGAGCAGGCAGACACATTTCCTCCAGGACCAAAGAAGCAAAGAACAGACTTTCTGATATTGCTTAACATTTTCTCTCTGCGCTCCTCCTCCTCCTCCGTGGAGAGTTTCTCTTTTCTGACATTTCCATTAGGGACGCAGGTGGTTTCCCATGGGGGGGAAATTCTCCTCCTCTCTCAGGTCAGCCCAAATAATAAATCTCCAGCCAATTAAACCTCTCTCTTGTCCCTGTTTCACAAATCACGTCCTCTTGGAAGCTCACAGCTGAGAGATGGAACTCCTCCAGACCTTTCATTGCAAAGGCACGATGTGTTGCTCCTGGGGGGCCCATTTCCCTGTCTTTCTGTGATATTATCCCAGGCATTTACCTGGCATAATTGCACTGCTTCTCATTTCTAGCCCACAGACACTTCAGCTTGTCTTTACAAGGCTGCCAGCAAGCGTTTGGGATTATTCACGCATGTTTTGCTTCAAACGTTGGTTTATTTGGTCACAGGGAGTCCCTGCCATCACCACTCCTGCACAGAACAGAAGCTTTTAGCCCAGTATATTTAACTTTTGAATGTCAGAAGAAACCGGTGCTGAGTTTGCAAACACAGAGAGGGAGAGGGTGGTGGTAACGGCCCGTCCTGATGCTGGAGCTGAGGACTGGGAGCACAGTGAGGATCATTGGAGGAAGGCTGTGGGTGAGAAGAGGACAAGAGCGAGGAGGGGTGGTAGTCGTGTTAGACAGAGACACGGAGGAGCTTTCCTCTTGCAGAATGCAACGCAGAAAATCGGTAGGACTGACAGCCCCGTGGCTCTCTGAGAAGGATCTGTATGATCCTCACACTTAACAAGGGAATTTCCTACTGGGAAGTTTTGCTGTGCACACAGAGGCACTTCACATAGGCAGTGCAGTCTCTGCCATCCATTTGGGCTCCTTGCTGGGGTGGAAGTTATCACAGAATCATCAAGATTAAAAAGACCTCCAAGGCCACCACATACAACCCCAACCCATCCCACCATGCCCACTAAACGCATCCCTCAGGGGCTCATCCCTACGGTTCTGGAACACGCCCAGGGATGATGATTCCCCCACTGTGTCAATAATCACCACCCTTTCGGAGGCAAGATTTTTCTTAATATCCAACCCGGGATGAGCAGGGAGAGCTATTGATAAAAAAGGAGGTGCAAACAGATGGAGGAATAACACGTGAAAAAGGGGTTGAGAGGAGCTCCTGAGATACTCACTGCCCTGCACTGGAAATCAATGGTTGGATGCTGGTGAGGGGCCTGGAGCACAGGCCTTATGAGGAGCGGCTGAGGGAGCTGGGATTGTTCAGCCTGGAGAAGAGGAGGCTCAGGGGAGACCTTATAGCTCTCTATAACTTCCTGAAGGGAGGCTGTGGTGAGCTGGGGGTCGGCCTCTTCTCTTGTGTAGGCAGTGATAGAACTAGAGGCAATGGTTTCAAACTGCGCCAGGGGAGATTCAGGCTGGGCATTAGGAAATATTACTTCTTGGAAAGGGTGGTCAGGCACTGGAATGCACTGCCCAGGGAGGTGGTGGAGTCACCGACCATGGGAGTGTTCAAGAGACGTTTGGATGTTGTGTTGAGGGATAGGATTTAGCTGGGGAGTACTGGGGATGGTTGGACTGGATGATCTTTTAGGTCTTTTCCAACCTTGATAATTCTGTGATTCTGTGATTCTGTGATGACATCTCTCTATCCAAATCTTACTAGAAAAATACCTCTGTGTGTGCACCACCACTGCTGTTAAATGCAAGAAACCAAGCTGGGGCTCATCCTGTGCTGATCTCTTGTCTCAGGCTCACCATCCGGAGGAGGAAGGCAAGGAGGCATCCAAGGCCAGGCTGGATGTGGCTCTGGGCAGCCTGGGCTGCTGGTTGGCGACCTGCACACAGCAGGGGGTTGGAAGTGGATGAGCACTGTGCTCCTTTGCAACCCAGGCCGTTCTATCATTCTATGATTCTACGATCTGTCGAGGCAGACAGCTTGGAGCTGGACAATTAGGAAGATGGATGGGGACCATATGCTGCTTTCACGTCAGGACACAAACGAGCAGATCCGAGGCAACGGACGGCTGTCAGCTCTGCTGCGGTGGTGTCAGGCAGTTCTGTGTTTGAAGGGTTTCATTTCTCTCCTCCGTTTCACAGCAGACAGCGACGCCAGATGGGTACCCTCGCTCCGTGTAACCATCCACTGCCGCAGAGCCACGGGCATGTCGTGCAAGCTGTGCCCCCACGGGATGGCTGTGGGAGGTTTCAGGCTGTTCTGATGGCTGGATTGCATGGGGTGAGGCTGGGAAAGCACCTCCAGGAGCAGTGAGGGAGAGAAGAACAAAGGTGTTAGGAGACGAGCAATGAGCCCAGCTGTATGGGATGGGAAGAGCAGGATCTGCTTTGGGAGGAGCCTGGTTTTGTCACCACGGAGAAGGAAGAACACGTCTCTCGCCTATACCTCCAGTGTTGACTTTAGCCAACAGTCACAAGCATCAGGAGTGCCCGGGTTATGCTACCACAGAGAAACCATTTCCTCTAAAAATGGGATTTTTAGTTCCCACTGAATGGCAAAAAACCTGCCTGCCCCAGTGCCCAGCAGGGCAGCAGGGCAGATGCTCATACAGCATGCAAGCAAAGTGCCCACATGTGTGAGCTGTTTTCAGGGTCAGGAACTCGCTGCACCCCAAAACTCGCCCATCCCAGCCTGTCCTACACAGACAAGACCCAGAGGAATGGATTTGGGCTTCGTGAAATTGAAAAAACGAATGTTGCAGATTGTTCATCTCCTTTCTACGTCTTTTTTTCTCCCGAACTTTAATCAAATCTTTCTTTGGATTTTTGTGTAGTTCCTATCAAAAAAGCCCATCTGTAGAACAAATTCTCCTTCATTTCTAGTTTAATTTTTTTCCTGCGAGTGGCAAAATGTTCTTGTCTGAGAGATGCTTAATGAATTTTCCACTGTCGCTTGCCTTTATTAGCTGCGATTTCCTATTTCTGGCGGAGCTCTCTGCCATTCCTGTGTTCCAGAGTGCTCTTAATTATTCAATCCCATTTATTTCTGACTTGGAGTGTTGTCCTGATCTACCAGCAGGCACTGCTCAGATGCTGACGGGGAAGATTTTTCTCATCAAGCCGGGGAATCTTGTCCTTCCATTGGTGCCCATGGATGGCAAGCAATGGCTCTGTCCCCTTTCTGCCTGTGATCCTTCTAACCTATGGGTAAAGGAAGCTTTTCTGATACTCAGATGACCCAAAGCATGGATGTTTGTGGGAACAGGTTGGTTTAAATGACAATCTGCATGGGAATAGAGCCTTCATAGAATTACGGAATCATTAAGGTTGGAAAAGACCTCCAAGATGCCCAAACCCAACCCCAACCCATTCCACCATGCCTACTGGCCACGTCCCTCAGTGCCACAGTTCTTCAACACCTCCCATTCTGTGTTATGGAGAAATCCTCGTACCCACAGTTCTTCAACACCTCCCATTCTGTGTTATGGAGAAGTCCTCTCTGCCCCCAGTCTCCCATTCATACAATGCTATACCTGCCCCCAAAAGCAGACCGAGCTGTGAGTATTTAGGAGCTGCAGAAGACGGGGTTGCTGGGAAGTGAAGCAGCCCACATGCAGGAAAGCTGCATTTTCACACGGTGCTTTCTTGACATTTGTTTACCAGAAAAGAAATAAACCCTCAGGCTTGAAAGAAATCAGTCCTGATTAGGTACCTTCCACCCATAAATCCACCACTTCCTGCCTGAGAGCTCCAGACATGGAGAAAAAGATCTTTTAATTTTTGATAGCCGGGTTTCAAGGAGGAGATCATTATCAGAATTTAAAAGTCTTATCTGTTACTAAAAGGTTGGAATTAAATGGGCTCCTTTTTTACTGATATCTGCATTCCAAATAGCAAAAAAAAAAAAAAAAGTACCCTTGATTTAATACAGAGCATCAGTACAAAATGTAAACATGCCTACAAGATTTCTAGCAGCATGCTGCTTTCACCCTTTTGTTAAGCATACATTAATGCAAGCAGATGGCCGAGGTGGGAGAAGCTGAGAGACAGGAGGTCCTTGTTCTGCTTTTGCCCTAAAACCAAGAAGTCAAGAAATGCATCAGTGATTCCAGGTATTATTGCCAGGGAGGCTGTGGGGTCATCATCCCTGCAGGCGTTCAAGAACGATGGGGTTGTGGCGCTGAGGGATGTGGTCAGTGGGCACGGTGGGGTGGGCTGGGGTCGGACTTGGGGATCTTAGAGGTCTTTCCCAACCTTAATGATTCTGTCACCGTGTCGGCCTTTGCTCAGGACTCAGCGCCAGACCACAGAATAGTTGAGCACTCACCCCCCATTCCTTCTTTGCAACCCCTGGCCCTGCTGCACCATTCCCAAAGCTCTGCTTTGGCTGCTCTGCCTCGCCAAAGCCCCATGAGCTGCTGCTTCTTGGTTTAAGGACCCTTGTTGTCCAGCCCTGCTCTCCCTATCATTGCTTCTCCAGCTTGCAAAACCCTGCTCAGCTTGACCCAGGAGATGGTGGGTATGACCACATGCCTTGAGAACACTCTCCGTTTTTGTGTTCATTTTGTTTTGTTTTGTTTGTTTGTTTATTTTCATGCTTTCCTTTCCTTTTCTGCAAAGCCTTCAGTGCAGACGCATCTTTGAATCTTTGACCTCTTCTGAGACTCGCTTGGTTGAACCCCAACCTGTGATGCCTTCCGATGTCCTGACAGTTGGGTTCTCAAGGACGTACGACCAGAGCTCCCACCACTGCATCTTTCACCTGGCTGCAGATCCCACCTCCATCCAGCTGGGACACCGCCTGTCCCTGACAGCAGCACTGCTTTCCCATCCCAACACTCAGCAGCAGGATCCAGTCCTGATGAACCTCTGCAGCGCTGCAACAACAGAGCATCCTCGACTCCCTGTTGGCAGAGGGCAGTTCACCCCGCTTGGGCCAACCCCTGCAGCTCCTTGTGTTTGCATGGTGCGAGACAATAAATCCTCCAGGATCAGAGCATGCTGCAGAATGCACCAGTGGATGTCGGGGCTGGGTCTGGAAGCAGCAGATTGTGTACTATCTGCATTACCTATTTTTTTTCCCCCCTCATTTGCAGAATCCAGTCTCCAGTTACCCTAAATGAGAGAGAGAACCTATTGCAACCACAATTAAATGTCACATATATTTAACGGAGCAGCGATCTACACCACGCTCCCTCTCCCATCTGGCTCCAGCACAGCTGCGATCCGACTCTTCGCAGCCCGTGAAATGACATTAGGGCCATTTCTGTTTATCAGATCCATGATTGATGCCTGCAGACAACTCATGATATAACGAAGGGAGTCCGGGCAGTACAATGGGGTGTATATTTAGAAGATGAGATAGCACCTTGTGAGCTGTTAAGTATGGCAACATTAGTGTTGGGGAGTGTAAATGAGAAGCGTGGCATAAGGGATGGTGAGTCACCGTATCGGGGAGTTGCTCTGCAGGCAGTGCTCATTTTCTCTTAATTGCGAGGAGCTGGAGCTGGTTGATGCTCACTGTGAGTCCTTTTGTGCTGCGAGGCTCCAGCATCTTCATTTCAGCACACCTGCACACGTGCAATGGCTTGGATGGGTGACTATTTCACTGGCACCCATCAGATTTGGGAACAGGTCTGTGCCCACGAATGTTGAGTGATATGGACCCCAAAACCTTCATCCTGCCAGCAGCATCACTCTTCACGTGTTGACAAATGTGTCTGCCATGGGGAGGTGAGCACATCTCCCAGAAGGGAGCCTTCCAGGTGCCCCATCTGTTGGTGGGTGGCTGTTTGCTGATGTTTTAGTAGTGCCAACCTGTAGGGATCAAGCCTAGGAGAGAAATCTGCAGAGTTTTGCCTTGAGGTGAAGATGGTAGCCATAAAAAAAGGGAGACGTGATGGCATGGTGACCTGTGCAGCTCTGACTGCTTACAATGAGACCTGTCCTAATGACAGGAGCCTGATTAACTCCATCTGTCCATCCCCATCTCCAAATATTTTCCCACTGGTTATGGTAACAGACTGCTATGTGCTCCAGAATACTCCAGAGATGCATTTGGGTTTCGTTGCGCAGCAGTGTAAGAAAGCTTGCTAATTCATGAAACTTACACCATCCAGGAAAAGATTGCTATCATGGGAGCTGCAGTTTAGACTCAAGTCAGCACAGCAGGGGAGTCCTCACCTCACACATTCCCCTTTCCAACACTGTCTGCACAAGGAGACCTTTGTACAGAGGGGCAGAAGGTGACAAAGTGTCTCAGCCCACCTTACCCCATCACTGCAACTTCATCCCACGCCATCTTCACTGCATGTGCAATTTCTTCCAGATTTCCAAGTCCTCTATGAGGACTGACCATCTCCAGCAGCTCCAAGGGCTCTGGATTGATTTGGAGTCAACCACCTGCAGAAGAAAGCAGCAAGGGGCAGCACAGCACAGCTGGGGATCAGAAGGGCTTGGTGTTTTCCTGAGCATCACAGAACTGGGCTCATGGTGGGAAATCGTAGTGCTGTGCTTCACCCAACATCCCTGGTGCAGGCTAAGCCCAAGCCATAGATCCTCCCAGGATAAAGGCGGAACCAAGACATGCTTCATTTCTTCTTTGCCTTCCTAGATGGAGGAAAACAACAAGAAGAAGAAATATCCCAAGAGCTTGGCTTTCTGCTGAGCTTGCACCAACCTCCTTACTTGTTAACCCAGGACCTCCAAATGACATTTTCCATGGGTCCTCCTGCAACCCTTGGAGAATCAGTGCCCCCCATCCCAGAGGGTGCGCTGGCAATTCTCTGCACCTGCCTGCTTCCTTGTTCCTGCCAGCAGCCTTGTTCAAAACGTGTTAGAACAGGTTTGCAATTAAGTTCAGCAGGGGCTGCTTTATGACAGGCAATCACGGGACTGTTACTCATAGGTAGTGACAGACTTCACAGATCACAAATAATTTTGATGCCTACCTTGCCGCGTGCCAGGTTGCATCTTCATTTCAGCTGCGATTTCCCTATCTGAGCTGACAGCAGCTCTTGCCATCTGGAGAGAGGTGTGCTTCTCCTCCGCGGAGCTGTTTGGCGTGGAGCTGCTGGAGTATCATCAGCAAACATCAGAAGCTGGGAAAGCGTCAGGTGTTTATTTCCCCACAAGGTGTTCTGTGGTGTCTTTGAATAGAAAGTGTGCTTGTAAGTGACCTTACTGATAAGACCCGTGCTTGTAGGTGAGAGCAAAAGGGTGCTTAGATGACCAAGGTTGGGTGGCCTGAGAG
>JAPSGF010000099.1:1365940-1377481 GCA_035772895.1 Perdix hodgsoniae | reverse complement strand
TGAGAGCAAAAGGGTGCTTAGATGACCAAGGTTGGGTGACCTGAGAGAAAAGGGGGCTAGGTGCCCATGGTTGGGCAAAAGCCTGCCATATGACCACAGTTAGGTCTGAGACTGAAGGCGCAGGAGTCACCCGTGGTGGTGGGTCACAGATTAAACTGGAGCCAAAGCTGAGAGAACCCAATCTTTGTGTATCAGGTTGGCTTGGGAACAGCAACCTGCAGAGCACATGCGCAGTGTCTACCTTGAAATACCATGGACAAGAAGGACCCTCTGTGTTGCTGTCCTCTGGGGCTGAAGACAATTGATATCTCCAAGCTGGGCAGAGTGGAGATATCCTCTACAAGCTGCCCTATAGCTGGGAAAAAGTGGCTCCTGTCTGCCTGTGTTGGAGGCGATCAAAACACTGCAGAATCCAGATGTCCCCATATTGTCTTTGTGCAGGAGGACGAGGCCTCAGATGATGGAGATGGGGACAAGGTGACCCACTGGAGCTTTGCCATCTCTGGTAGGAGATGTGCCAAGGCCTATTTCCATGATAATGCCATCTAACCACGGCTGTTTGAGAGAGCTCGTCAGAAGTGCTCATGAGGATCTTGTGCCTGTAGGGGAATTTGGGCTCATTCAGCCAGCAGCATTGTACAGATATGTCTAGATTCAGCAAATAGCTGTGTCAGGAAAAGTCCCCAGAGCAGAATCTCCTTATAAAGCTGAAATAGAGCAGGCTTGCTTTCCCTTTTTGGAACTGCTTTTAGGGGTTTTAATTCAAACATGTTACAACAACAACAACAACAAAAAGCCCCAAACCAGAACGGTTGATCGTCCTCTCTAAATCAAAAGCAGAACAAATTCATTTGGCACCCTGACCAATTTTTGAAAATGTTTCCGGACAGGAAAAACTGCAGACATAAGAACTGCAGGACAGAAAAGAAATCACTTTTGTCTGCATTTGGGGTTGGTAGATTTTCTGCACTGGGAGAATGGAGCGATTTTCCAGCATCAGCAGTGATAACACAGACATTTCCACGGTGTGGATCAGCACTGAAAAGTGCCGGAGAGTGAATTATCTCAAGACACCCGTGTCCTTCTGGTTTTATTAAAGGCATCAAACAAGGAAACAGCATTGCTGGATTACTTTGTCAGGGAGAAGAAAGCTTCCTAGAACAGAAATATTGACAGAGTTTATAAACTCTGTCCTGACCTTACTCCCTTCACATAAACCTGCTGGCTGAGTCAGGGCAATAAATCTACTGCACCTCACTCAGGAGGGGAAATGATGATCCATCTCTCCTTAATGGAAAAGGTTTTATTCTGAACCCGCAGAGGTGGTGATTTGCAGCTGGGGTTTGGGCGGTGACGATGCTCTGGTGTTAATGCTGGGGGTGGGAAGGAGAGGTGGGCAAGGAGAGCAAAGTGAGCTGAGGTTCAGATGGGATATCATGGAATGACAGAATGGCCTGGGTTGCAAAGCAGCACAGTGCTCACCCAGCTCCAACCCCCTGCTGTGTGCAGGTCACCAACCAGCAGCCCAGGCTGCCCAGAGCCACATCCAGCCTGGCCTTGGATGCCTGCAGGGATGGGGCATCCACAGCCTCCTTGGGCAGCCTGTTCAGTGCCTCACCACCCTCTGAGTGAAAATCTCAATAAGGGACGGATAAAAAACAAGCTGGAAAAAGAATGATCAAATGCAAGAGCAAGCAGAAGACAGAGAAGTAAGGCTGGGTTTTACCAACACCCATTAAATACAGTATAATTGCATCTTTTGCAAGGGTCTTCCACCTGGGCACTGGGTGAAGCTGAGGTGAGACATGGAGACTCCAACCAGGGGGCATTTCCCACGGTGGGCACAGAGAGAGGCAGGGTTAATATTCCACCGAGACCTTATTACGATGGAGAGCAGCTTAGTGGAGCCGTGTTTAAACAGCCTAATAGAGAGCAGTAGTTGGTTTGGAAGCTCTGAATGAGAGCCAGTCAACCTGTTTTTGTAAAGCCTCGGTAGGCTGTGAGCAGAATTTGGCTTTGGTGCGTAGCAGATGGCTCAGGAGATGGCCCTCTGCTCTACACAGTAATTTCTGACCTGAGCTTCACCTCTTTGACAAAAAGCACACGCATTTCTGATGGTGTGGGAGACTTCCAGGGGTCTTCCAGGATAATTCTTCTGGGAAAGGAAGGGCAAAGCCCATTCTCACCCTTTGGCAGGACAAGGACCCACCCCAGAGAGCAGACTGCGTGCTGTGCGTCTTCACACGGAGCGCAGACTTATTGCATCACCTGAACACCTTTCTGCTTCGTTCTGATGTTTTGGGTGGCTATTTCCACGGTGCAGCTCAAGGCTCTAAGAGCCTTGGAGATGGAGAGACTCACATCATCTCAAATCCCAGACGGGTTGGGGTAGGGGTGGACCTCAGAGCCCACCCAGCCCTACACCCTCCATAGGCAGAGACACCTCCCGTAGCCCAGAGGCCCATAGTCCCACCTATGACCTTGGGCACTGCCAGGGATGGGCACCCACAGCTCTGAGCAGCAGTGCCAGGGCCTAACCACCCTCAGGGTGAAGAATTTCTTCCTAATACCTCATCTAAATCCAGCTTCTTTTGGCTTAAAAACCTCACCCTTCGTCCCATCACTACAACCTTGACACTGCAACCCTCCCCAGCTTTCCTGCAGCCCCTTTAGGCACTGGGAACCCTCTGCAGGGTCTCCTCAGAACCTTCAGGTTGGATATTGGGAAACATTTCTTTTCAGTAAGAGCGGTCAGGCACTGGCACAGCTGCCCAGGGGGGTGGAGAGTCACCTCTGGAAGTGTTTCTGAGCCGTGGGGATGTGGCACTGAGGGATGTCCTTCGAGGGCATGGTGGGGGTGGGCTGGGGTTGTGCCTGGGGATCTTAGTGGCCTTTTCTAACCTCAGCGATTCTCTGCTTCTCTTCTCCAGACTGAACACCCCCAGCTCTCATGCTGTCCCCACAGCAGAAGTGCTCCAACCTCTGAGCATCCTCGTGACCTCCTCTGGATCTGCTCCAGCAGCTCCACATCGTTCCTGTGCTTCCTTGCACACCGAAGATGTAGGGTTTCCATGACCCAGCCACCCCTACAACCCAAACCAGGAGCGTGCTGCAGGGTCACCAGATGTGCTCCAGCCACACGAGTTCTGGTGGCCTCGACTCACCCTGGCACCCCTGTGTCACAGCCAGCAGCTATTTGCTTTCTCCCTGCAGGCTTTCCCCCCCGGGCAGCTTCCCTCTGCCCGCGTTTAGAGAGAGAAGAAGGAATGAAGTCATCATCTCTGCTGTAACACAGGGATCCTTTCAACGTGCTAATGCGCTTGCATTAGTGCTAATGGGCACCACCAGCAGCAGGGTCTGGAGGAGAGAATTCCTCTAATGCTTCCTTAATCCAACGGGTCTTTAAAGGCGTAATGAAAGCAGCTCCTGCTTACAAACAACCAGGGCATCGCAGAGTTTTGTCGCATTCTTTGGACTTCCTCCTCATTCACTGCTGCCATCAGCTGCAGGTTCCTCCTGGTGTTGTTTCCCCCCTCCCCAAATCAGGGAGCAGCGTTATGCCCTGTGAAACGGCCGTGTTGTCTGAGCTCGGTTTGATTTACTGAAACAACATTTGCAAAGTGCAAATCCCGCTGCCAGTTATGTAACTGAATTATCCTTCCGTGTGCCAGACAGCAATTCTACAGTTAATTGATTTTAATCTAATCATTTGTAGCCAGCCACCAGTTTTAATCAACCCCCAGCCCACCGCTTTGCATGAGCCATCTTTCCAGCCATTCCTGTTTTTAATTATATGAGAGCCTGGTTGCATTTCATTAATTCTTGTCACATTACCACAACCCTCCATTTCCACTGCCAGAATCCAACCGCTCACATCATCATCCGTCGCAGTGCACAAACAGGAGCAGATCCTCGTTCCACTCTCATTAGGTTTGGGGCATTAATCAGCGAGGCTCAGGAGGGGCAGACCATAATGCTCACCTCTTCTCCTCTTCCCCAGCCACTCTTTTCATTCCTCTCCTCCCTGCAGCTTGAACAAACACTGAGAACCAGGGCAAGAGGCAGGACAGTGAAAATTCCCTGTGTTCAGCCTGGTCTTGTTGAGTCCACAGCCTCAAGAATGGTGCCTGGCATGTGGCCTGGTTGGGATGGGCAGGGTGTTCTTGACATGTTAGGAAAAGCTGGGTTTGGCCAAAAAGCTGCAATAACAGCTGGGTCTTCATGCAAGCAGTGCAGAACTTCATGGTTTTTCCTCTGCCTCCATGTAGCTCTGTGCTCCCACCCTGATTTCCAATGGAAACACAGCCCAGATGGCTGCTGGGGAGCTCTGGGTGGATGCCCAGAGATCAACCTCACCCCTGCTCCTGTTGGCAAAGCCATGCTGGGATGGAGGCACTCTCCCAAGACTGGAGTTCGAGGGTGAAGCAGAGGCACAGGAGGGTTTTGGATCTGGAAATACTTTATGTGTGGGATCTACATTAACCTGCATGAATACGTGGTCCAGTTTGTCACTACTTCCCCATAAGAAGTCTAATAAGAGCCATAGAACATCTCCAGTTGGAATCATAGAGTCACGGAACCACAGAAAGGCTTGGGTTGGAAGGGACCTCAAAGGTCATCCAGTTATAGAATCACAAGGTTGGAAAGGACCTTGTCATGGTTGTGTAGGACAGACCTACAAGATCATCTGGTCTAACCGTCCTCCTATCATCATTACTACCAACCAAGCTGCTAAACCACCTCTCTCAGCACCTCATCCAGATACCTCTGCCAAGCACTAAACCAGGCACCAGATCAGGTTATCCAGAGCTTCATCCTACCTGGCTTTGAAGGGACCCACAAAGACCACTGTGTCCAACCCCATGGCCAGGGGCTGCTCCAGGCCAGTGGGAAACAACAGCAAATCCTGCCATTCACGTGGGAACAGGGACACTGCTTGTTCCCAAATTGTCTTCGCAAGGATCCACTCACTGCAGCCTGCCCAGATTTAGAATGGAGGGAAGGAGGTGCTGGGGGTCTTATTTGGGCACTCCCTGCACCTTTCCTGCCGCCCTCCAATGATGATGGGGCATGTGGGCTCCGGAACTGTCCTAGTTATGGGGCTGGAGCCTTCATGACCCACCATGACACCAAACCCCAGCCCAACAAGCAGCCCCAGAGGGCCCCAGACCTCACATACCTGAAATACAGCAGAACAGGGAGCTGATGCCTCCCAAGGAGGAGGTGTCACATAGAAATGATGTATCACCAGCAGACTTGTGTAACGAGGTTTTTATGGACTACCAATAAAGCAAACAGTAAAAACCTCATTGCTGACTAAGGAAACGCAGTCAGTGTGAGCAAATAATTTGGGCTCTGGGGATGACTTGTATTTAATCCTCCTTCTCCCCACTTAGGGCAGTTTTATGCTGATATGAATTACTGAATCCAGTGCAGACCTGCTCTGCACTCCAGCTAGACATGAGCTCTGGTAATGAAGACTTGTAGCAGCACTACACTACAAGAGCACCTTCCTAGGGTTGCATATATGGATATATACCAGAACAGGTTGCCCAAGGAGGCTGTGGATGCCCCATCCCTGCAGGCATCCAAGGCCAGGCTGGATGTGGCTGTGGGCAGCCTGGGCTGCTGGTTGGTGACCTGCACACAGCAGGGGGTTGGAGCTGGGTGAGCACTGTGCTCCTCTGCGACCCAGGCCGTGCTGTCATTCTACTACTTGGATGAGCTGAAACAATAGCTGCAATGGAAACATGATGACTGTGCTGAAATTGCATAGATAATCCAACTCTCACCGGATGCTTATAGGCAACGTGTGTGTTTTGTACATGTATACTGTGCTATAGGTAATCCCAGGGTTGGAATGGACCACTGGAATGGACCGTCTAGCAAGGTCCATCTTGCTACTATGAGAATTAAAAAAAAAGAAAAATAAAACCCTTATATTAAAAGGCCTTAACATTTCTGAAACGTTGCCTTTGCATGAGGCAAAAAGGAAAGTGTTCCAGCTGAGTTTTGACCTCAAAAGCAGACTCCAAGTCACAAAAGCCTCAGTGGTTGGAGCAAAGCAGGGCTTTTGGAAGGAGCACCTTTGGAAGGAGCTTTCTCCACGTTCAAGGGGGAATGCACTATGGTGTGAGCATGGCCCACGATGAACTGAATGGCGCAGAAAGGCTCATTGGCTCCTGACTGTAGGGAACCCTGGAGCACAGCCATTGGGGATGACCAGTGATGGTGACTGGGTACAGGGAAGCATGATTTTTGTGCAGGAGATCCTGGACCTCAGTGGCTTGCCAAATCCCCTGCCAACCTCAGACATCCTGAAGCTGTATGAACCCATCCGTAAAGCAGGGCTGCTGAGGAACTGATGAATCTCTCCTTGCATCCATCCCATTCTGCATCCAGTGTCCACCCTAAGCCTTCTATCTTGGTGTCTGGAGAGGTGAGGAGAGCTGATAGGGTGGACGGTTGGCTTCTGAGCCTTCACCAGTCACAGACATCTAGCCGAAAGGATGCTAAATGCATGCATGGCCACTCTCTGAAACTCATTTGGGCCAGCTGCAATGAATCAGCTCTTTGAAACAGTGATGATCAATAGGAATCCACTTCAGCTGGGGGGAAAGCTGCTTCCCAGTGGAGTGCTGCCCCGTTGCTGAAGGGAAGGTATGTAGTGATTAAGGCTGATCAGGCTCTCCTTGCTGACTCTACTTCTACCTGGTTGTTATTCTTTCTAAATCTTTTTCACAGCAGCTACCCGAGGAATTAATGATCTTTTAGAGACAAGGAAAAAAAAAAATAAAGAAGAAGAAACAGAAAAAGCTCTGCTCTCTTGTGCGGAGCACTTGTCCGGAAACTCTGGTGGGATCTGTCCCTGTTGGATCATCCACTTCTCATCCCAGCAGGGATGTGAGATATGTTTTTGGCTCAAATGACGGCACTGGAAGAGAAACTCCCTCCATCAGCCTGGGCTGGGAAGAACCTGGATGTTTTTTTTTGGCATTTTGAGTGGGAGTTGGGGGGGGGGAGGGGGATACCAGACTGGGGTTTCACACTGGAGAGTGTTGGGTGCTGGTGGAGTTTCCCCTCCTTCCATTTTTCCTGCAATTTCTTTTGCTGTCTCTCTGTCCCATGCAGAAAGCAATGAAGGTCTGGGAGCTGGACCCGAGGTGGATCTGTGTCCGTCTGCTTGACCCTGGGCAAATCACTTTGCTTCTCATGTTCCACCCTTGGTTAAAAGCTGTGACTTCTCCCCTAACCCAGAAAAGATGCTCCAAAGCAGCACTGATGTGCTCCCCTGGGATTTGTGTTCCTGTGGCCTTCTGAGCCTGGGCGCTTCTCCTGCTTTGTGTCCCATCCTTGCAATGAGCACAAGGTGACATTTGCTTTGTTTGCGAGAATGTTAAAGGCTATTTAGAAGCTATGTAGGAAATCTGGAAGCTAGGTCAAGAATTGGGTGCTTTTCTGTGTCTTGTGCAGTGCTGGGGTGTGTTCTCTTGCACTTATGGCATGGGTGGAACCAAAGCATTGCTCTATGCATCCCATCCCAGCATGAAGCTGCCCCACGGCCGTATCCCCACCCTGCCGAGTGCCAGGACCCCGGGGTTACAGCTTTGCAGAGCGAGGTAGGAAATTGCCACAATAACACCCAGTAACACCCCCGCACCCTCGGCTGCAGCAGAGATTTGCCTTTCTCATTTATGTGTAAATAAGCCCTTTTCTTTCTGACACCGAGCAGGTCCTGCAAGTCACCCTGAGTGCAGAGCTGGGAGCAGAGGACCCGAGTGTACAGGGGGGGTTTGGGAGAACAAAGGGTTTTTGACAAAACCTCATCTGGCTAATCCTGCGTTGACCCTGCGTGCGGAACAAGGTGGTGAGCACGCCCGATTAAATTGCGTCTGCTCCGTCATGAATTATGGATCTTTGCATTTCCATTTTCTGCTGCTTGTTTGACGGTGTTCGCCTCTGTTGATAAGGATTAAGCCACCTGCTTCAAAGCACAGCGCTGTGCTTGGTGAGGAAGAGGGGAGGGCTGGGTGTCCTCCTCTGCTGCCTATGGGAGTTGGGGTGAGGGCACGGCAAGGCTGGCACCCACCTGCGAGGAGTTTGAGGGAGGTTTGGGAGTCATGGGCCATATGGATGTGGCCCTGGGTTACCCTAGGTGGCCGTACATTGGATCAGATGGGTTCTGGAGGTCCCTTCTGCTCTGAGCTGTACGAGGATTTGGTGATTCCGCATGGAATGTGGAGTGCAGAGCTGGGTACTCCATGCGTTCCCTCTTCCATTTGCACCTCTGGACTCATGAGCCCACTGCAGACCTCCTCCAGGGGCCAGCAGGAATCATAGAATCATTAAGGATGCAAAAGACCTCTGAGATCCCCAACCCAACTCATCCCACCATACGTAGCGACCATGTCCCTCAGTGCCACATCTCCATGCTTCTGGAACACCTCCTGTGTTGGTGAGGCAGTGACCCCACCGCCTCCCTGGGCAGCTGTGCCTACATCTTACCTATCTCCAGCTGGAAGAGCTCAAGGGTTAAAGGTATAAGACACCATGGAGCAGCTATTGATCAAACACAAGCAGCAGAATACGTGTGGAACTGCTGCTGCCTTTAATGACAGAAGCCATGGAGCGTTTGTCCTGATTAAAAGTTGTCTGAGAGGAGGAAGGTGTGCGTGTGTGTGTCAGCCTTGGGAGCATGTGAAAACTGTGTGGTGTCCATTCCGGTGTCCCAGGGCAGTTTGGCTGCCAGTCCTCAAAAGAATTTTCCCCTCATCATAGAATGACAGAATGGCCTGGGTTGCAAAGGAGCACAGTGCTCACCCAGCTCCAACCCCCTGCTGTGTGCAGGTCACCAACCAGCAGCCCAGGCTGCCCAGAGCCACATCCAGCCTGGCCTTGGATGCCTGCAGGGATGGGGCATCCACAGCCTCCTTGGGCAACCTGTGCCAGTGCCTCACCACCCTCTGGCTGAAAAACTTCCTCCTCACATCCAACCTAAACCTCCCAGATCTTCAGGTTTTGCCCTGATATTTGGTCTGGAGTAAAACTGAAGAGCTGCCACCTGCCATGGAGCTTGCCATGGGAAAAGGTGGAAGTTAAGAGTGGAGCTAAGCAAGAATTAACCAGTCTTGGTGTCACCATGCAGAGCAGTGGCAGCCCAGGAGGAGAAGACACATTTCCTGTCTCCTTCCCTTCAGAACAGACATTCCTAGTGAGCAGCCAAGGTCTACAGTGGGCTCATGAGTCTGGAGGTGCAAATGGCAGAGGGAACCTCGGGGAAAGGATGCTTTCAACCATCCCATGGTGCAGCACTTAGATTCTGCAGGACAGAGTCACTCCCTGAAGCATGCCTTTTCCCTGCCCCCCCATCAGCTGATGGCCTCTCGCAGGATGTGCATGCATTGATCCAGCCTTATCTGAAGCGCTCCCATCTTTTCCTGTGAGAGCTTTCTCTGACAGCACCATGACGTAACCTTAACAAACACAGCACGGGCGCGACAGGTGAGAAACGCGCCCAGACAGCCCCATTCTCTGACCAGCAAGACAATATTTGCTTGGATGTTTATTTTTACAGAGGTGGGAAGATTGATGGGAGACCCGGGTTTGCTGCTGATGGAGCCCTGTTTACCCGTTAATCCCACCGCCCCCCTTGGCGCAGTGCAGCACAGATGTGGTTCGATTAAAGCATCCCTGCACCCTCGACTCTCTGTGCTGCACCTCACCATTGCCCAGAGCAGATTTGAGGGTGTTGTACCCCACTTGGAGTTATTTTCTGCCCCCACAGCTGCTTCTCTCAGCACTCTCCCTATAGTGTAAGTGGTTTTGTGGCTCTCAAGACCCTTCCAGCCTTGTTTCCTAGCTGGTCCTGGCTTGCACCCCAGCACCAAAACACCTCCCCAGATTCTGTAAATGCTTTCAGCCCCCAGCAAAACTCCCTTTTCCTGACCTCTCCGTGGAACTTTTATCCCAGCTGCTGTTATTTGAGTTATTTGGGTTATTGTGGTCCTTTTACCACCAAGAAACATAGCTACTTCAGAACTGTTTCCGAAGATTACCATCTGCAATAACTTGAACCCACGCAGTAAGTACAGGCTTTTGCCTGCATAGCTGTCAAGTTCAAAATCAAGATTCTCATCCCAATGGAAAACATCAACATAAATCTTTCCCCTCTCTTACACATCAAAGAGCAGTAGATTTTGAAGCAGACTCAGCCAGGGATTGAATGGGGAGAAGCAGGGCTGACTCCCTCCAAAAAAATTTTCCTCAATGAATCCACCAGAAGATGGGAACGGTCTGCCTGGCGGTCATTGGTGTCTCCTCCCCCCACGAGAGCCTCACCAAGTCAAACAGAGCTCTGACACATCCCAGGAGCTGCCTGTAGCTGGGTAGATATAGACTGAGCTGCTCCTTTGGTCACGTGGGCAGAGAAATGGGGCACAGACGGCAAACTGGAAGCAGTCTGGGAAGAGATTTGGGCAAAGCCCAGATGGGGAAACACTTCCATCTGTTTCTTGGGCCTCTGCCACAGGTGACAAGGAACTCCCATTGCAGCATAAGACAGTAAAGTTGGTTTCCCGAGTGTTGGCTGTGGCCATGAGCAACCCAACAGGTGTTTTGGACGCCAAGCAGTTGGTACAGCTGTGATGCATCCGAGGCACGACGCTGTCTTTCTTATCTCCCCTCATCTTGCCATCCTGAGAGATACCAGCAATTCGAGGCCAGATTCACCAAATCATCAAGGTTGGAATAGACTTCCAAGATCACCAAGTCCAACTGTAGACAGACTCCACCACTGCCCACTGATCGTATCCATCAGTGCCACATCTCCATGTTTCTGGAACGCCTCCAGGGATGGTGACTCCTCCACTTCCCTGGGCAAAACCCACTGTTTTCTGATTACTGTGAACAACCACAAGGTATAAAAGTGAGAAACAAGCCCAACCAGAGCATCCCACCCCATGCTGAGACCCCTCACTGCACAGCAGCAGACGATATTTTCCAGGCTGCACCTTGAGGCAGGGAACGGAAGGGAACCAGCCCACAGTGAGTTTGCTCAGAACTGAATAAGGGGCTTTCCTTGCAGACATGGGGTGCAAATCAGAGCAGTTCCCAAAGGCTGTGACACAGGATGGGCTGCTTGGGTGATTTATACCGAAAAGCATGAAGCTCTGTAGAGTCTCCAGGTTGTGGCCATGAGCAGGGTAGCTGGATGCATTGTCTGCCTTTATCTCTGATTTCTTTCCCCAGCAGTTTGTCAGTAAATCAGAGAGATGTCAGATATTATCAGCACCTGCAACATTTTCTTTTTTTTTTCTTTTTGGAAGTGATACAGAAGCACATAGGTGACTTTGAAAGCGCTGGAAAAAAGAAAAAGAAAAAAAAAAAAAAAGGAAAGAAGAGGTTAATAAATCTTCCTCTGAGCTGTGGCCATGCCAGTGTCCTTACCCCATTCCTGGCCTTGCACAGAGATGTGACACCCACTTATTCCTCCCTGTGTTCCCTGCACTCAACACAGCCCTGCGCTGCTGTTCAAAGCCAAAA
>JAPSGF010000099.1:1311486-1342434 GCA_035772895.1 Perdix hodgsoniae | reverse complement strand
AGAGGAGAGGAGAGGAGAGGAGAGGAGAGGAGAGGAGAGAAAATGAGTTCTGGTGGAAGGATCCAACTGAGCACCAATTCCAACTGCTTGGTCACTGCAGGGCTGGCCAAAAGAGCATATTATTAAGGCTATTCCCATGGTGGATGTGGCCAAGTTCCCCCCATCCCCTATCCTTACCACCATCCCTACCTCTGCCTGAAGAGGGTGTTGTCGTAGTATCTGCAGGATGCTTTCCTGTCACACTTATTCTCCCAGAGGATGCAGGTGGTGTCGATGGCACTGCCGTACAGAACAGGTCCTGGCATCCACGCTGCATGCAGAGGGGTGTCATTATGTCATGGGAGCACCTCTGGGACAGACCCAGCCCTGGGTGCCCTCCGCTGTGCTAAGAGGATGGAAAGCAGCTGGGTCTGGTCTTCCTCCCTGTGGCCCATGAAGGATTGGTCTGTGCAGCACACCTAAGGCTGGCTGGGTTTGCAACCTCCGGGATGCAAGAAGATCCCTCTTTTTCATTGCTCTCTGACAAGGGGCCATTGCTCATCCCAGGAACATTGCTCACTCCTTCCTGAACTGCTCAGCAACATTCCTTCCCATGGCCGAATCCCTTTGTGTGCCCATGCTCGTAGCCACCAGGTGAAAATCAATTCCCACCATGAGAAAAATAACTGCTGGGACCAGGGCATGAGATGCACAGCCACTCTGATACCCCAGAGACAAGCACAGCCAACAGCTGTCCTCCCGGATCTGAACCCATTCCCTCTTTCATTTAACCACGCAGTTGCACCCCATGGGGATGACTCTTCACCTCCCACCACTCACAGCCTACAAGGCAGCTTCTTCACCTCCCTTAGAATGGAGTGAAACCAAACAAGGAGCCTTTCCACAGCCATGGGGCTGCTCAGGAATCCGTGCAGATTCCTACCAGCTGATAACAATTTTCCAGGGCAGCACCTCACCAAATTTCAACTTACCTAAAACTCTCAGCAGCATGAACTGTATCCCAACTGCAAACGATTTGTCTTCAGGCTGGATGCTCCTGCAACACGAGATGGAAAGTGTGACCTCCTGCAGTTGAGCAAGGATGGGTAATTCCCTCCCCAGCATCACAAAACCTTGCAGTGCCCGCACCCAAAAACTCGTCCTTCCACCAAACCACCAAGGACCCACGCAGTTCCCATGTAGGTCAGCAGAAAGGATGCTGTTTCATTCACTGGGGCTCTGAGCTCACCGCAGCTTTTTCGTGGCCAGGAAACGGAGTTGGTATGAGTAAAACACCAATAGAAGCCAATATAGCTCTGCCAAACACAGGCAGGACAAAGGCTGCTTTCTGCAGCTGAAGAAGTGGTTTTGCCACTGGGGAAGCGGCTCTCTTTGCAGTGTGCTGTCCCAGGGTGTGTTTTGGTGGCACCCCAGATTTCTGAAATAAACCTTGTGGTTACGACCAGGGTCACAGCTGGGAGGACCTGGGGTCAGCACACCTTCTCCTCTCTGTTTGGAACAGGCTGGGCTCGCTCCTGGCCTGAGCAGTGATTTAATATTGCCTGGGGGGTCGAGGTAAAAATAAGTTTTAACCACAGCTCTTCCATAAAAAGCAGCTGTTCTGAGCGCATCAACCACGGAAATGGGCTGGAAGGTCTCAGTTATAGATGATATCCAATTAAACCTCCTAGCTGAATAGGGGGCTGCATTAAAAAGCAATAAATCAGTGGTGCAGCTCGTCACTGAGGTATGAGCTGTGGGCGAGGAGAAGGAGCAGGAGGGCTGGTGGGCCAGAGGGGGAAGATCTGAGTGGGAAGGGGGTGCTGAGGGCAAACACGGGGGTGCTGAGAGATGTGGGCGTGCTGAGCGGGCACAGTGGGATGGGTTGGGTTGGACTTGGGGATCTGAGAGGCCTTTTCCAACCGGAATGGTTCTACGGTTCCGTGAACCAACCCCTCAGCCCTTCCTCCCCGCTTCAAGAACCCCTTGCTTTTCCAAACGCAGTTTCTCCATGCAGCTTGGAGGAGTGCTTGCAGCCAACACGGGACCCCCTGCCCTGCTCACCGGAGGATGAGCATGAAGGACGGCGTGTGGGATGTGCTGGCGAGGATCCCTGCCAGGCAGGAGAGCACCACGAAGGGCAGGAGCAGGTGGGAGCAGCTGGTGCCACAGGTACCGGGCTTGGCGGAGCCCACGAGCCCATTTTCTGAGATGCAGATGCAGTTGGTGTAGTTCTGCAAAGAGGAGAGAAAAGCTGCTGGGTCGAGGAAGGCAGCGGGGATGCCAGGGATAGCTGCCAGCTGATGTAGGGAAGGGGAGGGTGTTTGGATTTTGACTGTAAATAATTAGCAGTAATTAGCACTCAACGCTTCAGGGAGCAGGAAGAAAAAAATAGAGAAGTACAATGAATTCAACAGAGGGCAGCAGGAGTGTGTGAGGATATGTGCTCTTCATTCCCACGTCAGCTCTCCATCCCTGTTTTCAGCTGTCCATCCCCACATCAGCTCTCCATCCACACACCAGCTCTCCATCCACACATCTGCTCTCAAACCCCACATCAGTTCTCCATCTTCCCATCAGTTCTCCATCTTCCCATCAGATCTCCATCTTCCCTTCAGTTCTCCATCTTCCCATCAGATCTCCATCTTCCCATCAGTTCTCCATCTTCCCATCAGATCTCCATCCCCACATCCAGCTTCCAACACACGGCCACCGCCGGAGGGAGGTCCCCCTTCTCACCAGGTCCCATGGGCATCACTGGGATGTCACATTCATGAGCACGTACAGCTGATGGGGAAGAACCACAGCAGTACCTTTGGTCCTTATCTGTGCTTCCAGAAGCACCTCTTTGTGCTCCCAACCCAGACACGTCCTTGTCTTGTCCACATGGGCTCCAGCAATGCTCCCCTGCCCCCTGTTTCACGCCTGCTGAGCACCAAAGATGCTTCTGCACAGGTTTTGGATGCCATCATTATTTGAATGTCATCGTTTGTCAGCTGAACGCCTTGGCATCATGCATAAATCTGAATTCTTGGCATGGAAATGTCTCACCCACAGCTGATAAAACATTCAGACCTCATGTGAGTTCACTGATCTATGCTGTGCATTTTGGCACGAGCCTCCAGAGGAGCGGGGGGAGACTGGGGACGAAAGGGTTCACATCCCCTCCTCCCACCCCCAAGAATGGGGCCTGAACAGCTCGAATCAAGGCTAAGATTTATCTTCTTCAGCCATCTGAAACGAACCGAACCAAAGCAGGCTCCTGCACTCAACAAGGGAGATGTGAGTCTCCAAAGGATGGCTCAGCCCCTCCGTAGATAAATGCCTGTGATAGCTGAGATTTATTTGGGTCAGGGCTGATTAAAAAGAAAATAAGAAGTGCAGTTGGATACATTAAGCTCTCATGACCAATTCTTCCACAACATTCGGGGAACTTGCGTAAAGCCAAGAGGAAATAGAGGGTTGGAGATGCCTGTGGTGGTGTCCCGGGGCCACGATGTGCCCTTCTCATCCAAAACCTTAGGGGACATCACAGCGGTGTGACCCCATCTGCAAAACCCTTCGAGCAGTGGGGGAAAGCCACAGAGCTGCGGGTGGGCCGTCCCTGGGAGACACGCTGTCTGTGATGTGGTGCCACGGGGTCTGCAGGGCAGAGCTGCTCTGTCTGCTGTGAGAACCACCAGAGAAATGGGATGAGGAGGAAATCCATCAGCATCCCCACAGCAGGATGTGATCCGGGGGCAGGAAGGGGTTGTCAGAGCGGTATCTCAGCCGTGCCCAACAGAAAGTAGTCTGGTGACTACTTCCTTGAGAGGCTCCCATGAGTGGTGCACGTTCCTCTCTTAGTTCACCCTTATCAGATCCTCCAGTCACCCAAATTTTGGGGTGCCCACTGACCATCTCAGATACAATGCAGCTGAGAGTGGAGCATCCCCAGCAGTGGAGCATCCCCACTGTTACGCATGGCCACGCAGCATGGCCCAATGCCGTGGAGGCAGCCATAGCCCTGGGTCTCATGCATTAATGAGCTGGATGATGGGGCAGAGCCAGAGCTCAGCGAGCCAGCAGATCACACACAGCTGGTTGAAGAAGTGGACGCCCCAGAGGCTGAGGAATGGGCTGCAGGAACCCCTGGAGTCCAACCAGGAGATGTTCAGGGTGCTCTGATACTTGGAAAAAAAGATTTGGCAAAGGATGCAAGCATGAAAAGAAGGAGTACTGCTGGCTTTTGCAAGGAGTGTTTGCGTGGCACTGTAAAGGGAGTCCCTATTCTACTGTAGCATGTAGCTGTACATAATAATAATATATAGATAATACAAAGATAATAACATGTTTAGAGACGACAGGACCAGGTGATGTTCAGCAACAGAGCATGCCAAAGGGCTGGAGGTGTTTTTGAGGAGGAAAAAGCAGTTGACAAGGATCTGCTGCACAAAAGGCAGGCACAGGCGTGCAGAAGAACACATCTGGGACCAAGCTCTGGCAGGAAATGTAATTGTTATTAAAATGGAGTGCTGTTAATTAACAAAGTGCTGCTAAAAAGTCCCCAGCCAGTTGCATGCTGCAAATACATCCTGCGCCAAGAACACGAAGGAAAACCACTTACCCTCTGTGGATTGCTAACTTTTTCCAGATAGGTCTTTGAACTGGCAAATATTTCCTGGTTATTTATTCACTGGAGGAGCCCAGTGAGGGTGGGCTGGTTCACCCCATGGTGAAAGCATCCCTTAAGTAGAAAAGGCGTCACACAGGGTGACGAAGGTGTTTATTTAGCCCTGCCCTCGCTGCACGTCCTCCTCTGCCACCGCAGGGAACACAGCTAAGGGAGGTGACCCACAGCTTGGGGTGAAGGGAAAATAGGTAAAACAGGGTTTTGTGTCGTCCATGGAAGGCGACCACTGAAGCTCCTGGATGGTGAGGGAGATATTGTAGATGGGGTCTGTACTGCAGAAGCAGTGGTCTCCGGAGCAGCGGATGGGTGAGGATGTATCCTAAAAGGATGGGTATCAAAAAGGATTCTTTTGCTGCTTCAGCCAAGAACACGTACCAGCAAGGGTTGTGTTGTCCACTCTATGACCACTTGCCATGCACTGGGCCACTGAACGCTGGAGAACCTATTGACCCAACCTGAGCGCTGCGTTGGCCATCTCTCATGAGCTGTCCCAAACTGGGATGTGATTGTGGTGGGAATGACTCACCAGGACTGAGCTGTTGGCAATACTGACAGTACTGCAGCCGGCGTAACAGGGAGAGATGTACTCGATGCCATCAGAGCCACAGATGGGGTTGTAGGCTTTCTTGGGGCAGTTACACTGGATGCTGCACTCTGAGGCGTAGTGTCCAAATTCAGAGCTACAATAGAAAGGAAATATTAATGTATGGTATTGAGCAGATATATTTTCTTATACAGAAAATGTAAAATATATGATATATATATGTAATATATATAAATATACCCGTTTATATAGGGTTAGGAATGAAACACTGGCTGCTTAATGCTGAACTTCTCCCACGAGGAAGATCCCATAGAAATTCCGTGATAAACCCCCAGAGCCTGGGAATAGCATTCACCAATGGTCCAGCCTGTTGCCCAATTCCTTCATTTTGTGTTCCCAGCCCTAAATGTGGGGCCTTGAGCCTTTGTGACCCACAGGAACCACTTTGGGGCCTGCTGTGACCAAAGGAATGTGAATGGGTCAGCATGCAGAAATTGGGGTGGAGGATTTGGGGAAGACTGCATGGGGAGGGAGTCACAGTGCTCTCAGGTCTGGTCTCTGGCCATGTTATTGGCCTGGTGAGCAACGTCTTGTGCTTTCCAAGATGAAATTTTAACCTTGTGCTCTCTGTGCCAAAAAAAAACCCACGTTCTCTCAAGTTTCACAACCAGTCAGTGAAGCTGGCGTGAGTAAGGACGCGGTAGACTCGGAGTTTATTCACAAAAGCATGAATCCCTTGGCTTGTTTTAAGGAAATAAACACAATTTTGAGTGTTCTGCTCAAGTCCCAGCCCAGCCCCAAAGCGTGACCCCAATAAGCCCCCTCCATCCCACTCAGCTGCACACCTCTCTCTGTAGGTGACGCCGGCAACCTTCTGTGTGGGGCAGCCAAGGAAGACGAGGGGGAAGGCAAGGATAAGGCAGAGCAGCATGCCGAGGACACACATGGCACTGCACTGCTTCAGGGACATCTGGAACCTCTTCAGGATGGCACCGCCGACCACGATGCCAACCATCGCCCCCGGGATGTTCACAGAACCTGGGGAAAGGCAGATCCCACGGCTTGGTGTCTGACCTCCAAACCAATGGGTTTTGTGGTCATGGTGTGGATGGGTTGGGGTTGGACTTGGAGGCCTTGGGGGTCTTTTCCAACCTTCATGATTCCACAATCCTATAAGTGGCAATGGTTGGGATGGTTGGGGTTGGACTTGGTGACCTTGGAGGTCTTTTCCAACCTTCAAGATTCCATGATTCTGTAAGTGGTTGTGGTTGGGATGGTTGGGAATGGACTTGGAGACCTTGGGGGTCTTTTCCAACATTCATGATTCCATGATTCTATAAGTGATCATGGTGGGAATGGGTTGGGGTTGGACTTGGTGACCTTGGAGGTCTTTTCCAACCTTCATGATTCCATGATTCCATGATTCTATAAGTGGTCATGGTGGGGATGGTTGGGGTTGGATTTGTTGACCTGGGAGGTCTTTTCCAACCTTTACAGTTCCATGATTCTAGGATTCCAGGATATTTATTTTCTGCATAATGAACCACTGACGTAACAGTGTGTCCATTTCTGCTGTCATCATTACGAAACTGTAAAGGTTTCCACGACAGACTTGGGGTTTTGAAAATCCCAACTTATAAAGGGATACTGAAGAAGTGTGGTGTGTTTAATTCATCAAAGGATCAACAAGGAGGTTACCTTCAGCCCATAAATACCCTATAAATACCCGAGGAAGGAAAGGATTTCCGGCTACAGAGAGCTTTCTGTTCTAACAGAAAAAGGAGAAGCAAGATTTAGCAGCCAGGAGCGAAAGATGGATAAATCCATATGAGAAATGCACCACACGCCTTTACTGCCAAGGGTAAAACAAGGCTGGGCACAACCCAGTAGGGCACATCAGTGTCGAACACCGTCATTTCAGCATTTAACCTTCCTCCTACCTGCTTACTTTCTTCCGATTTATTTTTTAAAGATCCTTACTCTGAGGATGCACACTGCTTAGGGTTACATTTTAAAAGATCCCCCTGTCTGTTATCTGGATGACACCTGGATGGGGTGCTCCGGCTGATTTCAAGCCTTACTCCTCCTATCTTGGTTACCATGACACAGGTGGGTCCTGGACTGAGACCGGACATTCTGGATATTAAATGTAAAAGCAGTTTCGTCTTGTGAGACCATATCCTGCTTGTAATATCTTTGTTTCCTTCGTAACAACACCAACAGTGAGAAATTAACCCAACTTTTATGAGCACTTAGTCTAACTACTACGTTTTGAAGATTAAGAGAAGATGAACGCACCGGCTGGGCTGCTCTCTTGCTGCAAAGTGTCTTTATAATGCAGGTGTGTATTTTTGCCATTTTTCATTTTATTTCATGCATGCTTGTTAAGAAAACCTTCACTGATGGTCTGTGTAAAGCAATCCCTACAGTAGGACTGTGCACACGTCAAGCCTGATGGTTCCTTGCTCTGTTCTCGCGATGAGTTGTTCTCCTCCCCTGGGTTTTCCAAGAGGAGCTCAGAACCTGGCGAGTCCCCGCGCACAACAGCAACACTTACCAATGATCATGTTGGCAAAGGAGGCCGTGAGGGAGAACTGCCTCTCCAGAAACTTCCCCATGAAGGTGGCTAAGCCAGCAACCATGGCCGAGAGGTTGACCTGAGCCAACACCACCAGCAGGTAGACGGGGTGGCGAAGGTTCCTCAGCAGGACCACAGGGAAATCTGGAAGGAGAAAGGGAAGCCTGCTGCCTACAGAGGGGAACAGCAAAATACCACCCGTAGAAAATGGCACAGCTTTGAATTTCCCCCACAGTTTCGGGCAGGATTTTGGCGACCCTGCAGCCCTGGTGTTGGAACTGGACGATCTTTGAAGTCCCTTCCAACCCAAGCCGTTGTGTGATCCCATGGAAAATCCTGTGCAGGATTAACAATTCAGGATTGGCGAGGTCCTCCAAAGATTTCCCTTATTAAAAAAAAAAGTCAGAATCAGTGCTTTCAGGGTTTATCATTTCAATTATATTATGTGGTGGATTGGATGTGAAGAAGTCGGGTAGAAGCATCAGTGGTTCCATACACGTCCCAAGGAAACAGCGTCAGCTCCTTTCCTTGAAGCTTTCTGGCATGGCTTCTTCTGAAACAAGCATGAATAACATCTGGGAGGTCACTAAGTGTTAAGTTGTTTGTTTGCTGCGGTTGAAACTGTAGTGTCCTTTCTGTTTCGGTAGTAAAGATGCTTCTCTATTATTGTTATTACTTTCAATGGTTAGGATGCATTTTTTTTTTCCTGAATTACAGGCAAGAAACGAGGCCAGCAGATTGCCCTGAGGCCAAACTCTTGGTACTTGAGCAAAGACATGCTGGAGGGATGCTGACACCCACCAGCTGCAGACCACCAGCCTGGAGCTGCTTCTCCCCTATGCTGAGCCCTCGTTCTGCTCATGCCTTTGCTTTGCAGCACGTAAGCAAAGGGCATACATAAAGGCAACTTCCAGACAAACAGCAGATGAGCTTCCCAGATGAGGGCTCTGAAAGCCAATATGTTGGAGCAGAGATAAGGAATTAACAGGGAGGATTAACGAGAAGGCCTTGCTGTAAATTAATGGTGTTAATTCCCAGCAGCTCACAAACATGGGGACAATCTTTCTATCTGTTCCAGCAGGGAGAACCATCTGCCAGGAGCTGCCCCAAGCTGTGCCTTCACTTCTCTTGTTTTCATCCTAGAAAGTCACATGAAGAGCAAAGACCCCTCCACGGCTACCAGAGGGTGGCCAAATGCAAAAGGAAAGCTTTCCTTCATGGGAGCATTCCCTCCGAGCTCAACATTCTGCTCCCGGGGTTGTGCAAACAGCTGGAGATGCTGGGGCCAAAGGAGGGCTCTAGAGAGGTCCATGAGACAAGGACATGGGCAGTGGGCATGGTGGGCATGGGTGCACAGTGGGATTTGGGGATCTTGGAGGTCTTTTCCAACCTTCATGATTCTATGAGGGGGCAATGGCGGGGATGGGTTGAGGTTGGACTGGGTGATTTTGAAGATCTCTTCCAGCCTTTGTGATTCTATGAGATGGGGATGGGCTGGTAGTTGGATAGTCCTATAGCTCCAGGTAGCCAGATACTGAAAGCATGTGGGATAAAGTCCTAAAAAACCCTTATATATATATATATATATATAAACAAAAAAACCCACAAAACTTGAAACCATCTTTAGGCATCGCCGAGAAACAAACAGGTCACGAGCCCCAGATTTTAATTGCTTTGAAGATCACCTTTCATGGATTAATTCACAAATTGTGCAGCAGCAGCTGAGCATCCTCCCAGGTGCCTTCAGCAGAAGGCTGGAAATTAGCAATGGAAATTAGCAATAGCAAATGACTTCTAGCTCACTGCATCCTGCTTTCCTCATTGCTGCGAGCAGATCCAAAGGCTGTGAATGGAGTGAAGCAAAAGGAGCAGGGAGCAGCCCAAAGTCACCCAGCACATCTGTGCAGGAGCCAGGACTGCTCCCCACAGCACTCTGACTCTCCTCATTTTGAATAGCTCTGGTGATTGGAGCCTGCTTGTTTCTCCAGGATTTGACCTCATTGGAAAGGTCCCCAGCGCTCTGCCTGAGCGTTTGTCCCATGCACAGCCCCATCCTGTTACTGTGACTGCGGATGGGAAAGCTCTTCCTGTCCTTGAAGTGCAGCCCCCAGGGCTCTGCAAACTGCTCCTCATCTCATACAGACCCAAAGCCCAGAGGCTGCCAGAAAAAAAAATATGAGAATACAGAGAACCTCATCTGAGGGCCCGAGCTTGCCCTCGCTTTGAAGCTTACATAGGGAAGTCTTGGGATGGAGGTAGAAGCGTTCTGCTGTGATCTCAGCTTGATCCAGTTCCCGATGGGATCTTGATGCTTTCCTCCGTCCCACCCCCAACAGGACGCCCACAGCCATCAGCGTGGCCACCTGCAGGAGCACAGCCTGCAGAAATGCACGGGGCTTCCCGTCCCTGTACCCCCCTTGGGATGCTGGTGGACCACCAAGAAGACGAGGTCCAACCCACATCATCTTGCCAATGACCACCTCCATCCAGCAGCGTGCAGATGAGTTAGCTTCTAGCTAATTGACTTCTAACTTCTTTTGGCTTCATCTAATCTGCCCCTGTTACATCATCGCACCCACCATCATCCACATTCTGGATTTAGCAAGGGTTTTGTGGGTGCAAGGATGGCGCTGTAGGCTGGCACTGGACACCACTGCAGTCCCGTTTCTGTAAGCAGGAGGTATACGTTGAGCTGCTGGGGCTGAGATCACAGCATTGCAGCATCACTAAGGCTGGAGAAGACTTCTAAGCTCACCAAGTCCAACCTCCAGATGTCTGAGTGAGGTCCAGCCCTGAGCTTTGCCATTGCTGGTATTACAAAAGCTTGGTCACCTCAGCAAGATTGCTTTCCTGGCCAAAATTACAGATTTTCAGGACTGAGGCTTAGGGGATAAACTCTTGGCAATAACGGATTCATTCTCACAGCCCTGTTGTAAACCCCACACAGAGGCCAGGCGCTTCCTCCTCTCCCCACCCAGGCACAGGGAATCCATTTTTTACTCATTTTGGGGGGGGGCAGGGAGCAGAGCATCAGTGTGAAAATCCCACCTGAACGCCATAAATCTGCTCCCGCACAACAGCTCCCAGCAGTGTTGTGCTGGGTGAACGGTTTGCTAAATGATGGTGCAGTGAAGTCAGTGGGGGTACAGCCCCCAGGATGGCTCCTATGGCTCAGCGTTGGGCTGCAAGCGAGAGGAGCAAAGAGCAGAATGAAAACCTGCCCACGCTGGCTGTGCCTGTCCTGTGCTGACCTTCCTAAAACCAGAGAGCTTCCGATAAATGAAGGGGATAATACTTGGGAAATAGACAGGGATTGACTGCAGAGGGTCACTTTTCTTAAGTAATTGCCCAAGAACCAAATATTTATTTCAAACAAGCCTGACCCGTAGCCTCAATAGACCCGAGCCCAGCTGATTCCCTTCAGTTCTAAGTGCATCCATAAGCCCCCTGACTTCCAAACAAGCTCATTGCACTGGATTAATTCCAGCCTGCTCAGGCACGCAGCTGGTTTTAAATGCTCGGACCCTGGCTGCAGCCAACCCCCGCAGGACAAACAGGGCAGTGTGGCTGTCACACTGTCACCAGGCTTGGCAGACAGGATCTGAGGAGGTTTTGGGGGCTGGATTGTGATCACTTGGGAGCCGAGCAGCAGCAAATGGGTGCCTCCAAGCAGCAAACCCTGCACTAACTGGGCGTCCCTCTCCCTTCCCGTGGCTCTGCTGTGGGTTTCCCCCCTCTTCCTTGCTAGATTTGGGTCCTGATGAAGGGTCTGGGTTCCGTCTGGCTTCCATTTCCATTGACTTGATGAGCCACGAAGCCAGGCAGTGCTGAGTGCTCCCACTCCCAGACAACGAGATGGTGCTGAGCCCCTCCCATACCACGCTTGAATCAGCACAGGCTGGGCTGTGGGTTGTGTGCAGACAGGGAGGAAATCTGTGAATTGCATTTAAGCCAGCAGGATGCCTACCTGCACCCTGAGGGCTGAGCACAGGGAGGAACATCCCTCCTTCTATTAGCATTGCGAGGATGGATGAATGGGGCACTGCCCATTGCCGGGATGGGAGGACGTGCAAGCAGAGAAGATAGCAAAACAATTTAGGTTGGAAAAGACCTCCCAGGTCACCCAGTCCAACCATCAGTCTGGCCTACTGAGTGCCATCACCAAACCACGTCCCTCAGGGCCACGTCCACGGGTCTTTTTGGTACCTCCAGGGATGGGGTCACCACTGCCACGCTGGGCACCTGTTCCAGTGCCCGAAGCCACGACGGACCAGCAAAAGGATGAGGTCCAATGCACGTCTGCTTTCCCATGCACTCAACTCCCTCGCTCAGACCGCTGATGGAAACAAGCTCCCTGCCAAGCAGGAGGATGCACAGACTTACATTTGATGAACTGGAGGAGGGAGAGGTTTTGCACGTGCTCGGACCTCGACCTGAGCTGGCGGAGCACATCCTTGCTCTTCTTGCTGCTGATCTCCTTCCCACTTGTCACCTGCGGACAGGTAAGAGTTGACCACCACCGACATTCCCACCCAGCTCACCCCTCCCAAAGCTGTGCTAAAGGAAGAAGGGGAAATCTCCCTTTGGAATCACAGCCTGGGGGAGGCAGAGGGCAGTCCGCCCTCCTCACAGACGGAGCTTGTGATGCTCTGCGCTCTGCCAGCAAATCCTGCCATCAGGATGAGAGCATCCATGCAGATGTCTGCGTGACGAGGCTGAGAGGCATTTTTTCCCCTTTTCCCCACGGGACTGAATCATATTTCATAAATATCCATGGGCACACCAACCCAAGCAAACGACGTGCCCGGACCACTGGGCAAGGTGTGCCTAAATGAGGCAAAGGGAGCTCTCATTTGGGATGGAGGGTGTGAATTTCTCCAGGTTTGGACGGAGGATGAGCATTTCTCCTTAGTGGAGATGGAGATGGGGAAGCAGAGGCAACAGTGGGGATGTGCCAAAGGCTCTGTGCAGCTGCAGACCCCTCACCTCTCTCCGCCTCTTTCCACTGCTCTGGATTATGAGAATCCCAGCTGAATTCTAGCAACTCTGCTCTTTTCTGGTACCTTTATAGGTTTTGCCCCTAAGAGCAGCAGCATGGAAGGGATATCCTTTCCCTCCATGGAAGGGACCTCCATTCTGGGGATCAATGCAGCTGGAGGGCAGATGTGTCCGGTCTTGGTGCTTACAGCTCAGATTTAGTGCCAGCTGGAGGTTAGAGCTTTGTAGGGATGGGATCCACACCCTGCCCGCCCCGCTGCCACCGCTCCAAAGCGGAGAGAAAGAGGAGAGGAGGGACATGGGGTCCTTGGATCACCTCAGCTCCATCCCGACCTCCTTAGGAGCCATCCAAAAGCAGCACCCAACGCCCCTGCACATCGTCCTGCACCAGCAAGAGGGAAGCCAAGGGAGAGGGGGGGTTTTTGGATGCGTTCGTTCTGCAATCATTTTACTGGTGGGATGAGGGCATGAATTAGGTGAGAAGTGCTACTACAGAAGCTTAACACGGAGAGGGAGCTCAGAGGGAGTGTGGTTGGATGGAAAACCACAGCGTATTTTCAGCCAGCAGCCCTGGGAGCCACGTCTGACATCTCACATCAGCTGACGCGAGTCAGACAAATGAGTTCATCCGATGGAAATTAGATGTTCCACGTTCCCTCGAAGAGCTGGATGGCTTGTTGGCAAAAATGAGCTCTTTTTCTCTGAAAGCACGGCATTAAACACTGGAAAGGTCACAACGTCCCGTGCTGCGAATGCCACCGTCTCTTCTGAAGAGTCTCTGCACAGCAGCAGCGGGATCTGTGCAGCTCCTTCTCCGCGTGCCATTGGTAGAGCACAGAGATTGATACAATCATCTCAAATGCACAGATATAAATCCAGTTCCTCCCTCTTTTCCGTCAGGACCAGGCAGGCAGGAGCAAAAACCACGAGCAATTTCCAAAAAGGAATTCAAGCTGTTGCTCACTGCAGCTTTCCCAGCTGACAGCTGCTGTTGTTTCAGGGTGGGAACAACACGCAGAGCCAAATCCACATCCCCAGCCCTCGACATCCCCCCAGTCTCTGTGTAAACATGACAGATCTGCGTACATTTCCATACGAGGAGCAAAGTCCTGGAGGAGAACGCAGGATGCACCGGCTCAGATTCACGATACATTCCTGCAGGAGGAAATGCATTCCCGTGGGGTGAAGCAGGAAATCTGGGAAAGCAAGCAGAGAGGGTGCAGGTCCTGCCTGCTGTGGGGATTTCGGTGTTGCATCGCGCGCTGGCATGCTGACATCACCGGGTGAAACAACGCAGGTTGGTGGCTCGGTGCTTCCCAGCCGTCTGCTGAGGTGTCTTGCCAAATGAGAACAGCCAAACGTAGGAAATGTTGTGCAGAATGGCCCCATGCTCTGGTTTTTTTGTTGTTGGTTTTTTTTTTAGGGTTGTTCCTTAAAGGGCTCGGTGGACGGGGCTCCCGTTGCATCCTTTGCTTTTGCAATGGGGTTTGGTCTAACGCTGTCAGGCTTCTTGGGATGGTGAAGGAGGCAGCTGGCTTTTGAGGGGTCTTGGTTGGGTTTCCCAAGGAAGCACCAGCAAAACCATAGGCTCATGCCCTCGCTGAGGCTGGAAAAGACCTCCAAGGTCCCCAGCCCACCCCACCATGCCGCAGTGCCTCACATCCCCCAGTGCCACATCCCCACCGCTCTGGAACGTGCCCAGGGATGGTGACATCATCTCTCTGGGCAGCTGTGTCTGTGCCTGATCACCCCTTTGCAGAAGTAAATGTGAGCATGGTGCAACGCCAGCCCATCGCCTCTTGTCCCATTTCCACGCACAGGCATGAATAAATCAGACACAGCGGAGCAGGGCTGGGAGCCAGGGGAAGAGCAGGACCTGCCTTGCAGGACAGGCAGATGGAGGTGGCGACGTGCAGGTATAACATGGAAAGAAGGGGATAAATGACCCACTTTGTGACGTACAGATTTCCTGTGCTTAATTTGGGGTTTCTGGCAGATTTCCCCTCTGGCTGAGCTGAACCTGCTGCTCCAGGCTCAGTGCAAAGCAGGGTCAGCGAACCTATTTAGGTGTTGCACAAACAGAATGTGAAACCTCGTCGCCTGAAAAAGCACCCATTTCCCTCCTGACAAGGTCGTGCTCCTCACAAACACTCCTCTGTGCCTCTTGCTCAGGTGGAGCCAGGTGATTATTTTTAACTCATCCTGTATTTGAAGTTCCATTGGGAAAATCCAACCACTGCGACCGACCCATTCCTGTAAGGCGGCCACTTCTGCACCCACTGCGCTCTGCCACCTGCCCTCCCAGTGCTCCCCAAATCACGTCCTCTAATTCCAGGCTGGTGCTTAGAGCTTTCAGTGGGGAAGCCCTGGGGGCTCTGGGGAGAAAGAATCTCAACAAATGCTTGGATTCCCCTGCCTCTTTAACCTTTGGCCACCAGCTGACAAGACAGGAGGAGCGGACCATTGAAAGTTCCTTGTGGGTTCTTTTCCTTTCTCTGTGCCCTGGAAGCAAACCATGTCACTGCTGGATCAACATGGGAGGATTCGGATAAATGTGGACGATTTGTGCCAAGAGAGAAATGGGAGAAGTTATTTTTCACTTCCCTCCGTTGCACGAGGTCCCTGGGACAGAAAAAGACAAGTCACTGCCATCCCACAGCATGGGACCTGGGAAGTTCCCTGCTGGTCTGTCTGCAGGATGTTGTCCTAGGTTTGCCAGTTCCTGCCCTGTAGTGTGAGGCACTGTTGAGACCATAGAATCATAAAACTGCTCAGGTGGAAAAGACCTTCATGACCATCAAGTCCAACCTCGACCTAACCATGCTACCCTAACCCTGACAACCTAGTGCTAAATCACCCAGTCATGAGACGGAGGGGTTTAACCGTGGAAGAAGGGAGGTGACATCCCAAACCTCTGCTCTGCCACTTAGGTTTCCTGCCTTGGTGTTTCCCTTTGCCTTCAGGCATCTCCTCACACAATTCAGAGGTGAATGACAAGTGAGACCTGAAGGGATGGGCAACAGGGGATGCATCTCACCCAGGAGCAAAGCAGAAATCCCAGCAGATGCTCTCTGGGGACCAACACGGAGCCATTGCACTGCTGCATATCCTGAGAGCTCCTAATCTTCCCACCCCTCCAGCCCTGCCATGAAATGCCCCCCAAAATCCACTGCAAAGGCATGAATCCATTGGCCACCCCTGTTCTCTCCCTCCTGTCTTTGGTGGCATGGTTCCTTTCATGTCTGTGCTTCCTTTCAACCCTGATGTTTCACTTCTCCAAGCTGATGCACCACACGTGGGGCACTGGGTGAAGAAGGACCCAACACGGAAGAAGCTTTGTCCCAATCATCTCTTCTGGTTTACGCACACGTGTCCCTCAGATGGGGGATGGGCTGCTCTGGGCTGGGGGCTGACAAAGGATGGATCACAGCATCCAGTTCCAACAGAAGTCAGGATGGTTATAACAGAGGGCTCCTTGGCTTGGAGAGGTCCTCCGCACAGCGCTGAACAAGGTTAGTGCTTCCTCTTTTGTTTTAGGTGCTGAGAGGGCACCTTCTCTACTCTGGGACCCGGGATGGATGGTACAGCACTGACCCAACTGCCTACTGGGGAACTGGAAGGTGCTCAAGGTCTGGGACAAAACCTGGAGAAATGGCTCAGATACGTGGAGGCAGCATTAAACTGGAATGACTGGAATAAAACTGGCCTTGACTGGAGGCAGTTTGTCCACTCAAGGCCTTTTCTTCTCATCTTTAGCTTGAGACGATGACAACTTCATGGCTTCGCTGCGGTTGTCCCTCCAGCAGTGTTATTCAGGATGCCAGAAATGCACTGATGGGTTTCAAAGCAGGGGACCAAAAAAAGACCTGATGGAGCGATTGACTCATGAAAAAAAGATCAAAGGAGTGAACTCTCATTAGCGTTAACACAAAGTGCAAAAGTCCTTCCAGGAACTTCAAAGGAAGAAGCGGTGAAGATGAAACGCGGCTGTAGAATGAAAATCCTCCGTCCCTCTTGGCCAACGAGACAGAGGTGTCTGTGGGATGATGTCCACTGGGGAGGGTGTGCTGTGGTCTGGAGGGACCACCATGAGCTCAGATGAGGCGTACAGAGTGAGCTGGGAGGAAGCAAAATGAAGGCAGAAGGACTCCCCTCTGCCCCAAGGGGCTGCAGCACTTCTGGGAACCCAACAGGGGTAGAACACGACGTCCCCAAAAAGCCCAAATGGTAGAACCCAACATCCCCAAAAAGCCCAACTGGTCCAACTGGTGACACTTCACAAGGCAGGAGGAGCCCAAATCTCTTGAAGAATCACTTGTTGATGTGATATTTCCAGAGAAACGAAGAACTGTTCTGCACCAGGAGGTGCATGTGCTTGTTTAGACAAGTGTTAGCATTCTGAGATGAAATCTACGTGAGAGGCAGCCAGGCAGGCTGCAGCATGACCACGACATTGAAAAGAATGCAATTTCACCAACTATGGGGCCAAGCACATCCATGGGACTCCAGCAGCGAAAGCATTCCCAGCCTTCCTGCGTCACACCTCCTCTATAAATACAACATGCTTTGAGACGTTCTCTGCCTTGCTCTGTTTGCCAGAAAGCCGGGGCTAACAGCCCAGCATAGCACTTGGGAAGCCCAGAAGCTGTTTTGTGTGCTGGCACGAGCATGGATTTGCTCGCCAGGGAGCCTGAGAGGTTGAGACCCCATTGGCAAGCACTGAGGTGTGAGCAAAGCTGGGTGCTGCAACCCTGCGTGCAAGTGAGTGCTGAAAAAATGGGGTTTAGCAGTGGAAATGAGACAAACTACCCACCAGCCTCAGTACTTCAAACACAGCTAGGGCACTTCTCAAGAAAGCTGGGGATGCATTGTTCCATTGTTTGTATTTCCTGTGAAACAGGATTGACTTCCTCATCAGGTACATAGGAAACGTGGACCAGCAGTGTAACAGCTGCCAGCAGCTCCCAAGATGGACAAGGCAGAAGGAGGACCATTCCTTCCCCTGGGATGTGGGGAGTGCAGCTGGGCCAGGAGGGTGAGAAAGCAAGACCTCCATCACACAGGGCTCTATATCCTCCTGCACAGCATTGCTGCTTTGGTGCCCCATCATGAAGTCATCACATCTGTTGAACTGCTTGCACATGGCTGGGTTTAGCATAGAGCCTAAGTGAGGACAACTGATGCCGGACACGAGGCCAAACCACAGCTCAGATGCAATCATAGAATTACTGAGGTTGGAAAAGACCACTGCGACCATCAAATCCAGCCATCAACCCATCCCCACCATGTCCACTCACAGAACCACAGGATTATTAAGGTTGGAGGAGACCTCCAAATACATCAAGTCCAACCCCAACCCATCCCCACCATATCCACTCACAGAATCCTGAAGGTTGGGAAAGACCTCTAAGGCCATTCAGTCCAATCGTTGACCCACCCCCACCATGCCCATACACCACGTCCTTCCTTGAGGAAGGATGCTTGTGTGCAATGCCACGGGGTCCACCCGCATCCCCCTCTCCTACCTCTTTTGGCATTTCCCGTGGGAAGAAGAAATAAGGCACTGCAGACACGGCCACGAGGCTGGCTGCCACCAGGAAGCCAAGCCACCAAGCACCAACCCACCGTGGGTCTTTGTTGGTCAGCAGGACCTCATCTGCAGCACAAACAGACGGAATGGTGTTCAGTCCAAGTCCCACAGTGCACCAAAGGAGTGGTGCTGAGTGGCCCCAGGCGCCCAAGACAACCGTGTGCTCCGTAGAGGTTCCCACCCTGAGGACCATCAGTCCTGAGGTCCGAGCAGCCTGAAGGTATACTAAGTGTGTAGTGGATAATAAATTAGAGGTAGCTGACTCCCCCCTGGGTAGAGAGGCCTTTAGGAGAGATGTCAGTAATTTGGAGGGCTGGGGAATCACCAATGTCAGAAAGGGTCGGGCTGAGTGTTAGGGAAAGGTGCTGCTCCATGGGGCAGTGGGCATAGTCCTGGGCTGCTGGAGCTCTGGGACACAGCTCTCAGCCATAGGGTTGGGTGGTGAGGTGCAGGATCAGGAGCTGAGCTCACTGGTCTTTGTGGGTCCTCACCAACCTGGGATATTCCGTGGTTCTGTAGAAGCATGGAATCACCAAGTCTGGAAAAGACCTCCAAGGTCATCTGGTCCACCTACCACTGACATTTCCCTACTAAACCACGTCCCACAGTACAACATCCAACCTGGCTTGCGCCATGCTACCAATCCCAGAATAGTCTGGGTTGGAGGGGACACTTAAGGGTCCCCCAGTTCCAACCCTGTGCTGTGGGTTGGACTGTCACCCACCCATACAAGTTGCCCAGGGCCCCATCTTGGCTCACTCCTCAGCAACACAGCACGATGGAGACGGGTGGCTGCGCAGGGCTGCTGCCCTCACCTACCTCCCGCCACTTTGTCGATGTCGACGTAGAAACGCAGCATGCCAGAGCCCAGCATGAAGCCCACCCCCGGCCCAACCACGGTCAAGGAGAACAGGATGCCTGCAGGGAAGAGAGCAGAGAAGGGCTCAGCCCCGTGCGAAGGGGCTGTGGGGGCTGCAGGTGGCTCCCACCACATCTGCTCCCACTGTGGGCAGTTTCCCAGCGGCTTTCACGCCTCTCTCCTGTTGAGATCTATCCTATCTATGGGGATAACAACCCCGTGCTTTCCGGGCTCCTTTTGCACAAAAGGTTTTGCAAAACTCAGATGTCTCCTTGCTACTTTTCTCCAGCCTCCTAGGCAAATTGAAATTCCCCCAGGGAGCCAGATGTGCCCTTTGACATCATAAATCTAGATAAAGCAAAGTTGTTGGAGGGATTTTTGGCGTCATCATGCCGTGTGCTTTAATTTCCACTGCCAGTTTACTGCCTGCCCTTTGCAGGGTGAAGGTGATAACAGTTATCAGCAATCCCTTCTACAATAAACACGCCGAAGGTTCCACTCCCACTCTTTTAAATAAGCTCCAAAGGTCCGGAGCAAAATTGAGAACCACAGAATGGTTTGAGTTGGAAGGGAACCTTAAAGGCCTCCTGGTCCCACTCTCCACAGTTCATAGGGACACCCACAGCTCCAGCAGTGCTCATATCCCTGTCCAGCCTGACCGTGGCTGTCTCCAGAAATGGGTTATCCGTTCGGTATGGCGCTTCCAGACAGCAGTGACCTGTTTTTGAGCCATCCTTGCAGGCCCATCCAGCTCAAAATACAGATAATAGATGCCAAAGGGCTTGGAGGACCTGCGTGGACCACCTCATCCATCCCCCCACAGTGAGACATCTCTCTCATGCACCTGCCCCCACTCACTGCACTGAAGGATGCTTGCCCACCCTCTAGATGGTCGTTCCTGCTGTTTCAACCTCCAGCCATTTTCCCCACAACTAAAAACAATCCCACCCGCTCCCCTAAATCACGTTTCCCAGCACACCTGGTCTGTCTGCTCTTGCTACAGAGGGTTAGTTCTGTTTTCCCTTCTTCCCACTGCCGCCCCAGCCTTACCCAAGTAGAGGGGAGAGTTCCTCTCGCTGGCAAAGTCGTCGATGTAGGAGATCCCAAAGGGTTGGATGGGGACACCTCCAATGCCCAGCAGCACCTGGGCGATGAACATGACGAGGAGGACCTCGTGGTTCTCCCTGGCAGTGTGGGGGGCACAGATGGAGTCGCTGAGGTTCCCTGAGGAGCCCATCCCTTCGGGTTGGCACAGGTCGGTGGTGTTGCTGAACACACCTGTGGGGACAGGAGAGGGTCTGAGGGTTGGTCAGAAGAGAGCAGCAAGAGTGATTTGGGTTGGAAGGGACCTTAACGATCATCTACTTCCAATCTCCCTGCAGTGAGCAGGAAAAACAGAAATATATCATAGAATGATAGAACGGCCTGGGTTGCAAAGGAGCACGATGCTCATCCACTTCCAACCCCCTGCTGTGTGCAGGTCACCAACCAGCAGCCCAGGCTGCCCAGAGCCACATCCAGCCTGACCTTGAATGCCTGCAGGGATGGGGCATCCACAGCCTCCTTGGGCAACCTGAATAAGACCACGGGGGAGGTGTTTATAACAAGATGTTTATCATTACACCCCGAATCACCTGCAAATCCAAGTGTTCAACACAGAGCCACCTGTGCCATCCACTCCAGAACGAGTGATTAATTGTTATCCAACCACCATTTGCACCTGACCCCTGTGTGCAGCCGTGAATGATTCACCTGTTCCATCTTCCTTTGGTGCCCATATCTGAGCAAACCAGCTGCTCTCTGATGAGAAAAAGCATTCATTGGAGGTCCTATAGGATTTGCTGGAGCTTTGTGGCAGAATCATAGAATGGGTTGATTTGGAAAGGGACCCGTGAAGGTCGCCTGGTCCCACTCCCCTGCAGCGCATGGGGACACCCACAGCTCCATCAGCGCCCAGAGCCCCTGGGTGCCTGCAGGGCTGGGGCATCCACCACCTCTCTGGGAATGTGGGATGGTGTCACAAGGGAGAAGTATTCTCCTTTCTTTTCTTCTCATCCCTTCGCCTTCTTTCGGGAAGGAACTCCCAGTTCCACCCCGACCCTGTTCTCCATGAGCAATATATATATTCATGCCTGTCTCTCGCAAGATGTTGACTTTTAGACAGGCTCTAGAACTCCAGGAATCCCTCTGAGATGTCTCAGCTGCACATGGGCAGGAAGGGAGATGCCTCACGAGCAGGAGATGGGTGTGAAGCTGCCGCTCACCCACTGCAGATGACATCTCACCTCCTCTGCCATCCTCATTCCTTCCTACAACTCCAATCTCCTTCCCGTAAAAAGCTTCATAAGGGTCAATGTGCACGCCGTGCCTTATCTCAGGAAAATGAAAGTAAAGGGACAGCTGATGTGGGTGAGGTCAGGTCGGGGCAGCTGATGGAAGAGATGGCTTCTGTGATAGGAGCGAGGTCAGCCCGGTGCAGCTCATGGAAGATGAGAGCCCTGACGCCTGGGGAAGGCTTTCCTGCTGCCTGGCTGCAGCACGGAGCTCCAAGGGACAAGGGGAACCAAACTTCATGCCCACCCTCGTGCCCTCCCCACTGGCTCCAGCATACAAGCTGCCTCCTGGCTCTGCCTCCCCGTGGGCAGCTGTTGCCATTGGGCGCTGAGATGGTTTCATTCGCTCATTAAAACTCATCTTGCGGCTGCTGACGCCTCAAGAGAAGACCTTTTCCTTCCTCTAACCCAAAAAAAACCCATTAAATAAGTTCCCAGAGTACCTACTGGCAACGGACTGGTCGTACTCATAGGGTCCTGTGATGAAGTGAGGGAGGGACATGAGGAACCCAGCCAAGGAGACCAGGATGGCACCGCAGCCGATGAAGCGGGGCCGGTGCACGCGGCTCCCAAAGTAGCTTATGAAGACAATCAGCAGCGTGTTCCCCACCTGCAGCAGGACACAAAGCAGGGAGCCTCAGAAACGCCAGCAGAGGAGCGTGGGAGGAGCGTGGGTGGGAGAAGTGAGCAGGGCTCACCTCGTTGAAGGATGCGAGCAGCCCTGATGTCTTGCTGGAGAGGCCGTAGCGTTTCTCGATGGTTGAGATGGAGCTCTTCAAGTAGCTGGAGACCAGGAGCTGGGAAAGCTGCAGCAGCCCATGGCAGAACACGAAGAACTGCCGACACAAAACGAGAGCATCAGGCACCGTTACTGCGAGCCGCAGCACTGCAACCAAAGCACTGTGCAACTCCCACAGTAAGGCACGGTCATGGGACACAAACTGAGCCATGTGGGCTCATGAAAGGCAAGTCCTGCTCCACCAGCCTCGTCTCCTTCTATGACTGCTTGACCCAGACAATGCAAATCTTATGGGGAGCAGATGAGGGAACGCGGATGGTTTAGTTTGGAGAAGAGGAGGCTCGGGGGAGACCTCACTGTCCTCTTGAAAGGAGGTGGTGGTGAGGTGGGGGTCAGCCTCTTCTCACAGGTAACACGGACAGGACAAGAGGAGATGGCCTTAAGTCGCACCAGGGGAGGATCAGACTGGGTATTAGGAGAAATCAGTTCCCCAAAGAGGGGTTGAGCATTGGCACAGCTGCCCAGGGACGTGGTGGGGTCAGCGTCCCTGCAGATGTTTGGGAACCGTGGGGATGCGGCACTGAGGGATGTGGTCACTGGGCAAAGTAGGGGTGTTTGGGGCTTGGGTGTGGGGATCTGAGAGGTCCTCTCCAGCCCTCATGGCTCAATGAAATAGAAATTCTCTCTGCTCCTGCCGGCAATGGTTTCCCGAAGTTCAGTCACCACCATTACGTAGTTCCCTGCCCATAATTACCAGAGGGTTAATGCTCGCAAGGACAGTGCTGTTTCTTTGGCAGAGAAATGGCTTTGGATCAACACATCCTTTCACCTGGGCTGCTGCTCACTTGTGTTGGCCTTGAGATGAGGTCTACAGCAACCCTCCCTCACCCAGCAGCCTGACCCCAGCAGCCACCCCGGTGCTGGCAGGAGATCCAGGATGGGAATGAGCCCTTCCAAACATGACAATGAGCAGCTCCTCCAGAGAAAGTCGGGAGGAGGTCAGGGAGGGGAATTTATTCTCCAGTTCCCACCCCCATTTTTTGTTTATTTTTTAGCTCTTGCTAAGATTTGGATGCTGAGGATGTTACCTTCTGCTGGAAAACGGGATGGCTCTTCTTCATTTCCAGAAGGAAAACTTGTCAGAGACTGCCAGCATCCCAGAACAGAACCCTGCCCCCATCCCCTCCCAGGCTTGGGATGTATTTGTGATGTGTGCACAGCTGCCCTAATAAACTCATGCCTGAGGGCAGCATCCATCCTCCAGCTCCTCAGAGCACAGAAAGCTCTCTCCAAAGCACTGAAGCATTTCTCCATCATCAAATAAACCACCCCGGGAGGGAAGGAGTCTCCTTTCACTCACATCTCTGCACTCAGTAAAGAGAGGGAGGTGATGGCCAATCTCTTACCCTGCTGCCACAGGGCTCGCCATGTCCTTTCCCAGCCTCCAAATGAGTTCAAACCACCTCAGCACCCTAAGGATCACCAGGCTGTGGGTACCATTGCCTTCAGCCGCGTGTTGTCATCCTGCACAGCAGGGCGCCAGGTAGATAAGATGGGCAGAATAGAGCACGGAAAAGAGAGATGCCTGCACAGGACTCCACGTGGCTGGGTTACAGCTCTGGACAAGGACCCCAGTGCCTCTGGCTCAACCACCAGCTGGTTACCCGCCAGGAAAAGAGGAGCAGGCCATTGGATGTGCTGGAGAGACAGGCATCCCTGCTGTCCTGCGTCTCGTCCTGCAGGGTAGTTTACAGATCCCTCGCCCTTCCCCATCCCTTCCCACTCCTTGGAGCACAGGCTGTGATTCCTGGCCCTCAGTGCCAGGGATGTGACACCACACATCCCCACCTCCTCCAGTCCAGCTCGCTGGATCTGGGGTTTGGTTCTGTCCTGGTGGTGAGGTCTGTGATTGAGACGGAAGCAGGCTGGGGGCACTCACTGGTGCCAGCGTCACGGCACAAACAGCCAGCAGTCATCCTGCCAAGTGCCCCAAGCACCCACAGCGAGGGGGTTTCACCAAAAACAAGGGAGGGGGCTCATGAAAAACAAGGGGGGTTCACAAAACCAAGGGGGGTTAACCAAAAACAAGGGGTTTCACCAAAAACAAGGGGGTTTCACCAAAAACAAGGGAGGGGGTTAACCAAAAACAAGGGGGTTTTACCAAAACCAAGGGGGGTTAACCAAAACCAAGGGGGTTTCACCAAAAACAAGGGGTTATGACAAAAACAAGGGGGCTTCAACCCAAAGCAAGGAGGGTTCAAAAATAAAACCGAAACAGCGGAGGTTTCACCAGATAAGAAGGGTGTTTCAACAAATAAATAAAGGGGAGTTCAACAAAAACAACGGGGTTTCACAAAAACGTGGGGATTTCAGCCCAAAAAAAAAAGAAAAAAAAAAAAAAAAGGAAGATTTCAACCCAAACACGGGGGTTTCAAAACCAACGGAGCAAAACGAAAAAACTAACAAGGCAGTTTCACCAAAAGCAATGGGGTTTCACCCAAAGCGAAAGGGATTTCAACAGGAATGGGGGTTTCAAAAAACAGCACAAGGGGATTTCACAAAGCAAAAGGAGTTTCAACCCAAACAAGGGGGTTTCGATCAGAGCAAGGGGGCTTCAGCAAAAATAAAGGGGGTTCAACCAAAAGGGGGTCGGTCAATAGAAGGGGGGATTTCAACCCAAACAAGAGAGTTTGGCGAAAAACCAGGGAGTTTAACAAAAATATGGGGAGGGGGTCAATCAAAAAAGGTGTCTTTCAACCTAAACAACGGGGTTTCAACCAAAATAAGGGAGGGGTTATTAAAATTAAGGGTTTTCCATAAAAAAATAAGGGTTTTTCACCAAAAAAAGAAACAACGCTAAGGGTTCAAAAAAACCAAGCGGGTTTCCACCAAAACGAGGGCGTTTCACCCAGAATGGGAATAGTCCCCAGAGCTCAGCTGCCTATTCTAGGGGGAAGGTGGCAGCCGGCCCTGGGCAATGCCACACAGGCAGCACAGCCCTGGAGATCCCTGATCTGTTGGGAATCTGGGGATGAAAACATTTCCCTGGGGCTTCGAGAGATGGAAAGGAATATGTACTTGTGGGAGATCAAAGCCTAGAGCTCGAAGAAGGATCCCAGGGAGGGAGCAGGAGCCATGGGAGACTGCAACCACTGGGGAGAAGCAAAGGGAAGGAAACCCAGCACAGCTTCCTGAGATCGAGATACTGATAGCAGAAGGGCTGCTTTGGTCCTTCATTAAACATTCTGACCTCTTTTCTTTGGCACGTGACTTCTATTAAATGTCTGTTAGCGACCAAAGGTCGAAAAGCGAGGAGCAAACAAACACGAAGAGCACTGCCCAAATTTTTTCCAACTTCTGCAAGTGACTTTAAGCCAACGGGTTCTGGGGAGAAAAAAAAAGCATGGCAGAAAAACTCAGTTATCTGCAAAATCTGGAAGAACTTCTGCACTTCCCATTCCTGCACTGTTGCTTTTCTTGGGCAGACAAATCTTGCAAACAAAGCTCTGCGAGGCCACGTCTCCTTCCTGTGCTCCTCGGGGAGTCATTGCCTCGACCACAGGGCATCGTTAGGCTGGGAACATCTTAGTGAACAAATAAACAGAGTGTGGGTAACTGCTGGTGCCCGATTCCTGGTTTGCACCATTGCAGTTGTGCCCCAGCACAACGTCTGCCACGGGGTTCCAATGAGGTCCCTTCGATTTTCTACTTCCCTTTGGGGCAGAAGACCATCAGGGCTGGACACGTGAGGATGCAGATGATATCTCACAGTTTTCTCAGCTAGGGCAGGGAGATAGGATGCGAAACAGGGCCTCTGTCTCATCCTTTTGTGGCATTTAGTTATCTTAGACTTGGGACCAGTGGGATAAACTGGCCTGAGTCAGATGGGCATCGTGACAATGAAGTTTGAATCCTCTAGATTCATTGTTCCAGGGGCTCAGGAAGTCCCGTTGTTTTAATATATATGAAATCTGGCTGAGAGGCAACCTTCCTGCAGCCTAAAGCCGCCCCCAGAAGTGACCCCATCAACCCGTGGAGCCACGGCTCCTCCTGCGCCCAGCATCTCCACCATCCGCAGTGGAGTCGGAATCGCAGAATCATCAAATCATGAGGCTCACGGAACCACGGAATCATTAAGGTTGGAAAAGACCTCCCAGATCATCAAGTCTGACCCCACCCCACCACGCTCACTCATGGAGTCATTAAGGTCGGGGGAGTTTACTTAGATCATCAAGTCCAATTTTCAACCCATCAGTTGGAGAGAAGAAGACCAGTGGGATATGAGGTGGGTCTGCAAGCAGGAGCCCCTGGTGCCTGACAGCTGGACAGACCTCCCAGAAGCAACCCCAAAGGCAGCTGCTTGGCATCTCCTCCCCACTAAGGGCCCACCCCCACCCACACCCCCCCCCCCCCCCCCCCCCCCCCCTTATAAATTGGCAGTGTGCTAATGACTCGAAAACTCCAACTGAGTGCTTGCGTAGGCTGAAGAGGAAGGAAGGGAGAGGCTTTGTAATGCAGTTTATGTCAACATTTGATGCCTCCCAGATGCCTCCCCTGCAGGAAACACCTCAAAGGAGGCAGGACCTGAAGGTAAACACTCTCCTGGAAGCTGAGAGAGAGGCAGAGCGAGATGGGGTCCCATCAGGGACCTGTGCACAGAGCTGGGCCGCCACCAAGTCCAGCACTGTGTCTGCAGTGGGGGTCAGATCGAAGCCAGGACATCTGTCCAGAGCAAAGAGGAATCACAGAATCATAGAATCACAAGGTTGGAAAGGACCTACAAAGATCATCTAGTCCAACCATCCTCCCATCGCCATTACTACCACAAGCTACTAAGCCGTAACTCGTAGGGAACACCTCTGCAGGAGGGCTGGAACCGGATGATGGGTTGGGGCTGGGTGATCTTTATGCTTCCTTCCAACCTAAGCCATTCAAGGATTTCTGCCTTTCAAGGAGTTCTTCTCCTGGTCTGTACTCACACCTGGGATTGCCCCCACCCAACACCTGCACATGGCCTTGTCAAACCCTCTGGGTTCTTGTGCGCCCATTTTTGGAGCACGTCTGTGTCTCTCTGGATGGCATCTCTTCCTTCTTTGTGTCGACGTCACCACTCAGCTCGGTGTCATCTGCAAACTGCCAAGAGTGTGCTTGATCCCACCATCAGCATCACTGATAAAGGTGCTGAAGTGCACCATTCCCAAAACAGACCCCTGGAGGACATCACTTGCCACCACCTCCACCCAGACGCAGAGCCATTGACCACCACCCTCTCCAACCACTGTGACCATGCAACCAGTTCTTTCTCCACCCAATAATCCACTCTTCAAACCCATATCTCTCCAATTTAATGACAGTGATGTGGTGCAGGACTATGCCAAAGGCCTTGCACAAGCCCAGCTAGGCAACATCAGTTGCCCTTCCTTCGTCCACCGATGCCATCCCTCCATCATAGAAGACGACCAGATGGATCAGAATGTAGAATTGGGAGCTGAACACCAATAACTTCCCTTTCAGTGGTTTGGGAATAAAAAGAAGACTCTTGCAAAGCTTCTATTCTGTTTTCCAGTTTAATTGCAGCCCGTTGCGTGGAACTGGGTGTAAGGCTCCAGCACTGATCTGAATGGCTGGTAACAGAGGTGTGGGGCCAGGGCAGCTCTGCTTTGCTTTTCAAGCAAGGCACAGGACGAGAGACATCAAGGGCTGAATCCAGGGTCAGGTACATCATGGAAAAATGGGCAGTCCATGCATTTAGGTATTTGCCAGGGTGTTGGAGCCACGATGGACTTCAATGGAAGCATCGGCAGGCCTGACTTTATCTATTCTGATGTTATCTATCGTGACATTATCTATGTTGACATCATCTATCTTGATATTATCTATTCCAATGTGAGCTGTCCGGAAGTTATCTATCCTGATTCCCTGTGGGAATTACTGTAAGATATCTTTATGAGTTCGTGGCCCATCAGCCCATGGAACATTCCCTAGGAGGACAGCTTGAGTTATGCCTCTCCATCCCCTTTGGACACACAGCGACTAGTTTTCACACCTCCATAAATGCATGCTGATAAAAACTGCACTCCTCAGTCACTTCAAAAGCACAGATTGCCCTGTGCAATTGTTTTGTGTTTCTGGGAGAACCGTTCACGCACTGGTCTTGAAGTTATCTTCTGTAAGGAAGTCTTCTACTCATTTAGAAACTGGACGGGGTGACAGGACTTCTTGAAAACCAAAAATTAAAAATAAAACAAGGTTTGGGGAAAACACCATGTGCTGAGTACAGCTGTGTAGTTGGAGACAGGCAAACCCAGCTGTGCCATAGGGGTGAGAAGGAGCCCTAGGGCCGTTCAGTGTGGAACACAGAACTGGAAGAGGTGTTGCCCTCCTTTGTCATGCCTGGTCATGGCTTTGATGAGGTTGGTCCAGCAGCCAGGAAGGATCAGTCAGAGCCTGTGACACACTGGAACAGGTTGCCCAAGGAGGCTGTGGATGCCCCATCCCTGCAGGCATTCAAGGCCAGGCTGGATGTGGCTCTGGGCAGCCTGGGCTGCTGGTTGGTGACCTGCACACAGCAGGGGGTTGGAGCTGGGTGAGCACTGTGGGCCTTTGCAACCCAGGCCATGCTATCGTTCTATGATTCTTCCCTTTTCATCTTTCCATGCAGAAATCCAGCTCTATGATACCATGAGGAACACTCTCTGAGGAACATGGGTACCTCCTCACCCCGTTTCCACCCAAATCCCTCCCTTTTAGCCCTTCTTGGGGTGGGCTCCAAACACCTCCCGGTATAATTCCAGCACACGTCACCAGTTTGAGAGCTGCCTAAGTCCAACCTGAAGCTCCCCAAGAGCCTCCTGAGCACCTGCCCTCATGGATGTCTCACTCAGCAAAATGGATGTCGGTTCTCCACACAGACCCGTGCTGACTTTGCACCCCAGTGGCTTTCATCACTGGAGTTTCGAACCACTTTAAAACATCTTTGCAAGGAAAAATCGATGGGGGTTTTATATTTAAAGATGCCTGTGTGACTCTGAGATCACTTTGTGACCTGCAGGGGATGAAATCTTACGCCTTGAACATTGGGGTCTTTTTCCCTACAGCTTGGTGAGACTCTGATATTGACTCCCAGCTACACTGCTGGTAGCATTAAATTATCTTTATCTGAGGACACGCCATGGCCCTGAGTCTAACACTGCGTTTCCACAGGACTTTGGAGAAGCAAGGTCTGTATGGCTGTCCTCACCAAGCCACCACCAACTCTGCTAAGTCAATGGAAGCATCTCCCATCCCCTTCTCCATTTATTCACCCAAGGGCCTCAGGGTTGGCCCTCTCCCTTTCTTTAAAAGATAACACATTGGGATAGATAATGTCAGGATAGAAGACATCCACCTCTCTTTGTTTAAAGAGCACCTTGAAGGCTGATCCTCACAAGCTCAATGACGCGCTCCACTGAACGGAGAAATTGCCGTCCAGCTGCTGCTTGGCTTTGGTCATCTGCCTCTTTGGGCAAGCGGGGAAAAGAGCACGAAACTCCCAAATTTCGTAGAACAAAAGATGCAAATGTGAGCCGACGCCTGCTGAGCGCTCGATTTCTTCCCGCAAGGCAGCGGTTGGTGCTGATTTGCAATGTTTTCTGCCCAATTTGCAGATGTTCCTTATCTCCGTGATTGTGCCTTTTTCCCTTCTGAAGGTTACTGCACTGTGCATTATCTTCTCCAACAGAATCATCACCAGTGGTCTCTTGCAGCCCCCGCATTTCTTCCTAGCTTTGAGAAGGAACCTTCCACCTGGCTTTCCCATGGCTCAGCCCTACGGGTGCTCCAGGACAGAGCAAAGCACTCACAGACAACGACTTCTGGAGATGCTCAGAGGGGTTTGACATGACCCGTGTGGCTGGCTGCCTGCACTGGGCCCAGCAGAGCCCCTGGGGGAGATGTGGAGGAACCTCCTCGTGTGCCCTGAAACATGGGACATCCCAAATACCCAACACAGAGCTACCTGAATCCACATGGGGGCCAACGCAGGGCGGCTGGCCTGAGTCATTGCTTGGGAATAAATGCACACAGCAGCAGGGCTTACGCCAGCTAGATGCCTACATTTCTGTAGGCATCAGTGCCTTCTGCAAGAAGCTAAGCTTCTCCAGGCCAACAAAACCAAAGGGGTTACGGGAAGCAGGATGCATTTACCTTGATGCTGAGAAATGGGTTCCTGCAGAGTGCTTTCCGGGACCGATCCGGGCAGCTGCTCTTTGTAGCAGTGCTTGTCATTCTGTCGGGTCTGCTTTGTCCTCCTGCCAAAATAAATCATGTGGCACTAAGCTAAGTGCTCCGTAGGAATCTGCCTTGCTCAGCACAGCAAAATCCTGTCATGCTTTGCAAACGCCCATGGAACCGGCGCACGGTCATCATATTAATTTTTCTCAGTTTTCATTTCTTTTAGCCTTTCATTTCTGCAAGAAGCAGCATGCAAAACACAAGCACACTCATCCCCAGGGTGCATGAGAGATTCTGAATTCTCAGTTATTTCACTCAAATGCAACAAAGTACCAACTGCTTGTGGAAGGAGAGCTGGGGCCTGGATCCTGGCATTCCTGAATCCCAGTGGTACCAAAGTGTAGAATTATAGGAGCACAGAATGGTTGGGTTGGAAGGGACCTTA
>JAPSGF010000099.1:1297777-1307987 GCA_035772895.1 Perdix hodgsoniae | reverse complement strand
TTCTGACCCAACTCCGATGGGTTCTGACCCAATCTGATGGGTTCTGACCCAACCCCAATGGGTTCTGACCCAATCTGATGGGTTCTGACCCAACCCCAATGGGTTCTGACCCAAGCCTGATGGCTGCAGAGTCTTTGGAAGTGATCCCTGTGAGGGATGGCTGTGATTGCCCAATTCCCAGCCTCACTGCCAATGTCTTTTCTGAGATTTCATCTCTCCCCGCCCCTTCTGCAGCCTCTGCATTTCCTTCCCTTTGCTCTCCAGTGCTTTCTCCTCTTGTGGGCCAGTCCACAGCTCCACCTCTCCTGCTCCTGAGGACGGTGGTGGTGGTAACCGCAACCTCAGAGTCACATCAGGACAGTCCCTGTGCTGAACAGACACGATGGAGTGGCATCCACCCTCGGAAACCGACCCTCCAAATGGTTCCCATTTTCCCTGGATGAGATCGCAGAGCGTCGCAGCTCTCTGGGAGACTGCAGTAAGAGCTGCTCAGGGTTAAGCAATGCCAAAGGGATGGAACAGAGGGAAGGTGTGAGGAAACGCTGCTACAAAGAACAGGGAACTGAAAGAGGAGCTGAGGAGAAGTGCAAAATGTCCCCAGCCAGCAGAAGAGATGCTGAGTGGAGCTGGTTATAAATACCAGGAGGAAACGCAGCGGATAGAAAAGATGGTGTCCCAAAGAGGCAATGATGGGACAAGGAGCCAGAGAGGCTGATTCAAAGGGCAGCCACAGCCCCGTGCAGCAATGATGCTGGAGACAGACTGGGGGAAAAAACAAGTATTTTGGGCACAGCCTGTTACCAAGGCTGGCAGTATTGCTAGCGCTGGATCATGCAGTGTCAGTGCTGGGTTTGCAATGAGCCCCAAGGAGCCCAGTCTGTGTTTTCTGGCCCGTAGATTAGAATCATAGAATTAAGGTTGGAAAAGACCTTGAAGATCCCCAGCCCCAACCCCGACCCATCCCCACCATGCCCACTGACCCCGCCGGGGGAGGTTTGGATTGGATCTTAGGAAGAATTTCATCACGGAGAGGGCGGCCAAGCACTGGATGAGCAGCAGGGAAGGTGATGGAGCACCCATCCCTGGAGGATTTAAGAGCTGTGCGGATGTGGCACTGAAGGACAAGGCTTGGTGACAGGCTGATGGTTGGATCTGGCCACCTCAAAGGCCTTTTCCAACCTAGAACCTCGTCCCCGTCTGGCTGCTTCCAGTGCTCACCAATTTTTCAACCCAAACCCATCTCCCTTACGGGTCATTTGTGACTGTGGACCACCACACACAGGGCAGCGCTGCTTCTGGCAACCCACTGCAGCAGGGGGAGGCCGTTCCTGCCACCACTCAGCACCCATCCTCCATTACTGGATGGATGCAGAAAGCTTTCATCCTTAGAGGTCTTGCTTCTTTCCTTTTTGCTGCTGGGTTTTTGAACTCCATTTAGAAGGAGGTCTGGGAGCATCACAATTCAGATGGATCAGCAAAGCCCAGTGAAGGAGGAGATGTTTTTATCTGGAAGCCCCCAGACCTCAGCAGCTGGAGCCACATCTGGAGCCACATCTGCATCCCAAAGCAACCCCGTCCTGTTTTCTCCTGGAGGACTGCAGCATTCAGATCCGGTTTCAAGCCTGCAATTCCCTGTGCTGCTCGCTGCTCTGCAGCATCGTAACACTGCTGTCTCCTTTTCTTTCTCAAAACAAACATTTTGAGGTCCTGAGATGGGTCATGATCCTCCCCAGCCATGTTCTCCAGCTGACATTTAGCAGTCAGGCTCCAACCATGGTGCACACTGAAGGTGGAAGGGTAAGAGAAAACAGAACTGGACAGCAAGGAGAGGAGGTCACACCCCAACCAAATCACACCAATTTAGGATAGATGCATTTTTTGGGGTGGCAAAGCAGATGGGAGCCACGATCAGGCTCAACCCATGGGCACAGAGGGGGGAAAATGTCCCTTCTGATGCTTTTCACCTCTGTGATGTCTTCCATCTGAGATCGGTGCAGAGCAGAGAGTGAAAAGACCGTAGTCATGAAATTTCTGCAGATACCTGATCGTATTAAAATAAAAGCCTGTTGGAACAAATCAATACAGCTCGTCCTGGTGGTGAGAAATCATCTCCTGATGGGAGCTCGGAGAAAGGATGCTCCATCACCTGCTGGAGCGGCACCAAGGGGTGCCACGGAGATGTGGATGCTGACAGGCCCCTGGAGAAGCTCAGCTCTGCCCTGTTGGCATTGCTGGGCCACCTCCCTGCTGCCTGCTGCTCACACCCAGCCTTGAGCAGCTCTCCTGGGGCTGATTTGCTGCCATTCCCCATGGCACTGCGGACCTGGAGCACTGAGAGCAGCAGTGCACGGCCAGGCTTGGGCACAAAGCTGCAGGACCTGAGAGCAACCTGGTCTACAAATCCCACCCAGGAGCCCCACTCCACACATCTCACCCAGCTCCCAGCTCCACGTACCCCCGGAGGGGCCACCAAACCAGAAATGCCCCCAGCCAAAAACTTCCAGCCTGGGAACCTCCATGCCTTGGGTTGTGGCACTGGGTGCCCCAACGTGGGGACCCCTGGCACGCTGCTCCACCGCAGGAAATGGGAAGGAGTGGGGTTTTGTTTGGGATTTGATGGCCGGAGAAAACCCACGGTGCTGCTGTAAACGGATGCGTGCAGCTGAAAGCTGCCCCAGCCATACCCAGGTGGGAAAGCAGCAACGAGGGATGTGCCCTTCCAACACCCGCGCACCTTGCGGAGAGCACCGCGCACCTCTCTTGAGCAAAGGGAAACTCCATAAAACAGGGCAATAAGAGGTCGTATAACTCCTATAAATGGGCAGAGAGAATGGTGTGAGCCACCCAGAACAGCTCTGTCTCCTCTGGGTGTCCCCGTGCCCACCAGGAAGCTGTGGCAGTGCACTGGCGGAGGAGCCCACGCAGAGCCTGCCCCCAGCAGTATCTGCCCTAGTTTGCAGGGAGGACAGTTCTGGCCCTTGCTCCAATGCTTTGCAGGAGCGGACACAGCGCTTCCACCATTTGCACACCCAAGGAGATGCGTGCTTCACCCCAAAGCAGTTCAGCAAAGCCAAACCCAGCAGGGACCCGATGCCACCCACCCTATTGCCTGCAGGCAGAGCACCGAAGGCTCCCCACGACCAGCAGCAGTGCAGGTGCTCTTGGCAACCACCACATCATCGCATCCCTGCAGAGCTGCCCCCTCACAACACTTTCATCTGCCCCCCACCCCCCCCCCCAACTCCTGAGCACAAATCACCACCAGCAACCATTGCACATTGGTGCATGGCATTGGCACAGAGGGGCTCCTCCCTGCAGCACAGGAGTGGGGTCCCCAAGTGCCACCACCCCACAGGGGGCCATCGTCCCCGAAGCCACCGAGACGTGGGGTGAGGGGAAGCATTCCCATAAGCAAAGGAGCAAAACTGGGATAGGAAAGAGCCCAGCAGCTTTGAGGTGCAGGAAACCTTGCAGCAAGAAGTGGAGCTGTTTTGTTGGAAAGAATGGGCTGAAATAAGCAAGCAGAACGGAGAGGAAGCAACGAATGCATGTGCAGAAAGCCTGCCTGCAGAACAGGACCCTCAGCAATCACTGCCAATCACTGTTTCTATTTGATTTTAGCATTTCCTGGCTGTTGGAAACACCCAGCCCTGGAACCAAGCAGTGTAAAAGAAGGCAGTGAGCAAAGCAGCATCAGACACTCACAGTTGTAGGATTCACCGCGTCCCCGTCCCGGGAGCAAAAACTTTTCCTTTGGCAGAGCCTCCAGGGCCATTCAGTGCTTTTACTTTCCCAGCCCAGAGGTGGGGCTTCAGCTCAGTGCAATGTTAACCCCAACTTTTGCAACCGTCCCTTTTGATGGGAGTTTATTTTCCTTCCTGAGCTGCTATCCAAAAAAACACTAACCCCAAACATCAGAGTTCTGCCCCTGTGCTGTGCTGACGGGGGGCTTTGCAAGCCGTGTGCGTGGTCCTGGTGCACGCTGGGCTTTGCTTTTTCCCCTTTCTCCATTCCCCTTTGCACCCTCCTAACACTTATTTAGAATATTTTTCTGTGTTTGGCACTGCAAAAGAGTTTCTCCCTTTGGATCCCACTGGGTTGGGATGGCGGTAGGTGGGCACAGAGGTTCTCTCCTCCTTACTTAAATCTGGAGGACGGCCCAGCTGTACAGTGGATGTCAAATGATTTATTGCTTTGCTAGATGACCCAGAGAGGTGATCCTTTGGGTACTGCATGCCATAAAACATCACCAGTGGGTGCTATGCACCATCATTCTATATGCGCTTTTGCAAGTGCACCTCTCGGGCTTCCTGAAAGTCATCTGCATGCAGCTGGAGCTGGGGTTGCTGCACTGCTGTGCTCCAAGAAAGTCCTTCCCAGCCCCTTCTTGGGCTCCCAGCAGCATCAGCTGCTCTGCAGGGTGCAGCCACCCCTTTTCCTGCTGCTGCTCGGCCAAAATGGGGAACCCGTTCTCTTCTCATCCCCCAGACCAAAAGATGGAAACCCCAAAGGGGATGCTTCCCATAGCAGATGTGCAGCCCAGCTTTCCTCCTGGCATCTGATTGGCCATAGGCAACGGGGAGCAATGGACTCTGGATGTCCCCGAAGCAGGCGGTATCTGCACAAGCTCATTAAGCAGTAATTAAATGCTCAGCAAGGGACGGGCAAATCTTTGCCCAAGCGACCACGAGCCATCCTCCAGGATGGCTGCACCACGCACATCATGCACTGCAGGGATAACGAACCCCATCAGGCTCGAAGCCCCCCAGCACCCGTACAACGTGACGGTCCGGGGGCTCGATTTGGGGCTTTGGGGTCCACGGGGGAGGCAATGGCCCAACGCAGCAACGAGACGCATCCAAATCTGCAGGGAGCCCCGGAGCCCATCGGTCAGCCCCGCCGTGCAGCTTGCACGAAGGAAGAGCACCATCTATTGGCTTCGATTCCCCACCGCTCACTGCAGCTGCTCGGATGGTGCGTTGTGCCCCCTCTGCAAAGCCCGCATAGGATGCAAGGAGGTGTCAGCATCTGCAGCACACAGGTGTCCAAAGCCCGTTCGTTGGAAGCAAAGAACAAAGAGCCCCTTCCCTGCCCCTTGAGCAAGGGCCTTTCCTTCCCGTCCTAAAGAAAGAGGAATCTCAGGGCCGTGCCATGCAGCGGCGGAGTCCTCATTACCAGCCAATTAAACCCATCCTCACATTCTTCTGTTGCAGCAGAGGGAAATTTCCAAGCGTCTGTCGGGCTGAAATTGGAATGACTGTGAATGAGTGGTGCTGCAGAGCACGGATTGTGACAGAGCAGTTTCGACACCCGTAGCAATAGCAGGGAAAGGGCACGGAGGGAAATGCAAAGGGAAAGGAGGAGGAAAGCCAAAGGAAGGGGAAAAGTGCAATTTCTGTGTTTCTGTTCTTGGGAAACATCCCCCGGGTGTCACTTCTGTCTGTGGTTGTTTGGGGACTGCGTTGCCGTGAGCCATGCCTTCGGTCTGGGGAAGTCTTTCAAAAGAGGAGAAATGCTTTGGTGAATAATGCAGAAGGAGTGGCCCGGCTGGGGATTAACACGGAGCTGAGAGCATCTGTGCGCCGCGTGGTTGCACAAGATGCGCTTCTTGGAGTGTTCCGAGCCTGTGATGCACCCTGCTGCGGGGGGTGCCGTGTCGGAGAGGCTGAGATTTACGGAGGGAGACCAACAGCTTTGTGATTCGGTGAGAAAACAGGCTGGAAATCACCACGCTTCGCTGCCCCAACGGGGTGTGGTGTTGGTTGGGGGTGTTCTCCTGTTAGCCCGGCTTTGTCGTCTCAAAAGGGGTGCTGGAATGGGCCGCCCAGGGAGGTGGTGGAGTCACCGAGCTCGGAGGCGTTCAAGGAAGGTTCAGGCGTTGCGTTGAGGGACGCGGGTTGGTCAGAACTACTGGTGGATGGTTGGACTGGATGACCTGGGAGGTCTCTTCCAACCTTGGTGATTCGATGATTTTACGAGATACGAAATTGCTGAAAAATAACCAGTGGAAACAAAGACAGTATCGCCTGCTAATAACAAACGAAGCGCAAGGTGTGCAGTGTGGGGATATATGCATTTTACATGCAGCCCAAGAATATTCCTCTTCAATTGCTGGGGCCCAGGCAAGCCAACAGGTCGGACAACCATTTATGGAATCATTGAATCATTAAATCAAGGAACTGTCGAATCACTGGATCACCAAATCAAAGAGATGTTGGATCACTGAATCACCGAATCAAAGCATCATTGAATCGCTGAATCACTGAATCAAAGGATTTGAGATTCGTTGAATCATTGAGCCACCGAATCATAGAATCATTGAATCATAGAATGATTGAATCACTGCATCGTGGAATCTGAGAATCAGAGAATCACTGAATCAGAGAACCTGAGACTCTGAGATTCAGAGAATCATGGAGTCGTTGAATCATTGATTCATTGAGTCGTTAAACCATCAAATCATCGAACCACTGAATCAGAGAATCACCAGATCATTTAATCATTGATTCGTTGAATATTAGAATCACTGAATCATCAAATCAGAGAACGAGAGAATCAGAATCTGAGAATCAGAAAATCATTGAATCGTCAAATCACTGAATCAGAGAATCACTGAATTGTACCGTAGAATCATTGAATGAATCATGGAATCATTGAATCATCGAATCCTAGAATCATTGAATCATGGAATCATTGAATCAGAGAATCAGAGAATATGAGAATTGTTGAATCATCAAATCGCTGAATCATCAAATCATTGAATCATTGATTCCTTGAATCATAGAATTATTGAATCATGGAGTCATGGAATCATCGAATTATCGAATCATTGAATCAGAGAATAATTGAATCATTGGATCATTGAGTCCTTGAGTCACTGAGTCGTTGCGCCTCCAGGATCATCGAGTCCCATGTCAACCCATCCTCACCATTCCCCAAACCCTTCCCCTCATGCGGGCTCAAAATGAGCCTTAATTGCTTCTAATGACCTGGATGCCAACAGCAGTGCTGTGCAGACAGGGTTTCTCCTCAGGAGGAGGATTTTACCGAAAAGCAATTAGTCACCGAGGCAGAGATCCACGTGGGCACCGCTGGGTGCTTGAGAACGGGAAGAGTTCCTGCTTCTGGGAAGCACTGGTAATTTGCAGTTGTTATTGAAGCGAGGCTGAGCATGAATTTATACTGAAACCCTCAGAACTGTTCCTTTATCAGCCCTCAGACTTATCTGAATTAGAAAACATTTTGTCTTCACTCGAGCAGGCTAAATAAATTACTGTGAAAGCGACAGAATTCTGCATTCTCTCCATTTTCACCAACATCCTCATTTTTCTCCCCAGTGAATTTGTTGGAGATGTTCACTATCACCTCTCAAATGAAATATAATCCCCTCCAGCCCAGACCGAAGGAGGCTGTGGATGCCCCATCCCTGCAGGCATCCAAGGCCAGGCTGGATGTGGCTCTGGGCAGCCTTTGCTACTCCTTTGCAACCCAGGCCATGCTATGATTCTGTGATTCTGTGATTCAATGAAAGGAGCGAGGAGGATTTTTCATTGATTTCTATAATGGAAAAATCACTGGGAAAGACATTCTAGCAATTAATTACTTTATCTGGGCAAAGTCACTTGAAAAAGAATTTTAACGTCACAAAAGAGAAGTGATTCTGGGGGAATTTGGGTTAAAAATTGCCAGGACTGAGAGCGAGCATCCTTCAGGAATCACTGCCCTTGAAGGGATCGTCAGCTCCATCGTTGACTTCTCACAGCTCCATGGAAGAATCCTCAGAAGGGCTGAGCTCAGCGGCAGCAACATCAGGAAAACACCTCCTGGGCACAGCGGCACCTTCCTGTATTCAGTGCATTTTCTAGATGGGATTTCTAAATGGGATCGCATCCTTGTGATTGTCGTGCTCCCACCCAGCGGGGGGATGGAGGGATGGAGGGAGGGAGGGAGGGAGGGAGGGAGGGATGGATGGATGGATGGATGGATGGATGGATGGATGGATGGATGGATGCATGGATGGAGGGATGGAGGGATGGATGGACAGATAGAGGGATGGATGTAGGTATGAATGGATGGATGGATAGGAATGGAGGGATGGATGGATGGATGGATGGATGGATGGATGGATGGATGGATGGAGGGGTGGATGGATGGATGGATGGATGGAGGGATGGAGGGAGGGAGGGAGGGACGGACGGACGGACAGATGGAGGGATGGATGGATGAATGGAGGGATGGATGGATGAATGGAGGGATGGATGGATAGGAATGGAGAGATGGATGGACGGACGGACGGACGGACGGATGGATGGATGGATGGACGGATGGATGGATGAAGGGAGTAAGGGAGCGAGGGAGGGAAGGACAGAGGGAGGGATAGATGGAGAGATGAATAATAGGGGATGGAGGGAGGATGGATGGGAGGATGGGAGGGTGGATGTGGATGGGTGGGAGAATGGGCAGACGGACAAACAGACGACCTCCTCTGCCGCTGATGAAGAGGAGTGGAGCAATGAGTCCGGGAGCAGCGTGCTGGCTGTGCAGCGAGGCCGAGCCGGGTGGTGGCAGTGTGGGAGCAGGGAAGGATGGAGCTCCGGGCAGCACGGCGAGCAGTCAAAGAATCCCGGCTCTTGGGAGCCCAATAATTGGGTTTGTTATTCCGAAATCGGTTTGCTTTATAGAAAATCTCCCCCCCCCAGCAGCGGGGCCTGGGGACACCCACCAAACCTGTAAGCTGGTTCAAATCAAGGCAAGAGAAAGCTCCTGTCCTTGCCCTACCCCACTCGTTGGTTTTTCTGCTCTTTTCCAGTTCTTCTTCTTTTCTTCAGTGAAAAAATAAAATTAAAACGAGACGGATCATCATTTCAGGAAGTGTCGATTTAAGAAAGTTGGATGGAAATGAGTTATTTTCTGTCTCTCTGATCCTCCAGCATGTGCAAAAAGGAAAGTATTTCCAACAAGTCCGAATCACAGTTAATGTACCCATCCCCCTGCGCTGCCCATCAGGTGGGTTTGGTTGATACCAGGCCTTGGAAAAACTCATTACCACGGTGCTGGGCTCAAACCCACAGCTGAGTGTGTCTCCATGCTCTGCTTGAATCCCAGCCTCTCCCCACAGACCACATTGCCCAGAGCTTCCTAACATGGCAAAGCTGCAAAACCCCACCTGAAAAGGTTTTAAATCCTTAAGCCCCGAGGCTCTCCGGCACCCAGGCAACCTGAAATTCGGGCAACCCAAGCCCTCGGGGACCCCCGAGGTTTCCATGCTAATTGCAGCATCCCTGGACACCAACTATGATGAAAAACCACAACAAAGTCCCCGAGAGTTGCAATCACCCAGAGACCAATTTGCACTGTTCTGCCTGGCACAGTGTAAGAGGTGGAGCTTCCAAACAAACATCTTTAGAAGTGCAGTTTGCCCTGGAGCTTTAGGGGGGAGCGTTTTTAACGGGGAGCTCCCAGGTGCACCTCATCCACTGAGATGCAACCAGAGACCCAAGTGGGGAATTGAGGTGCAACCAGAGACCCAAGTGGGGAATTGCTGCAGAAGTTGTGCTTCAGAATGAGCAGAGCTGGTTCTTGTCTTGCTGGTGGAGTTGGACTCGATGGTCCTTACCGGTCCCATCCAAATTGGGATGGATAGTCTGTGATTCTATGACTGTGCTGAACATGGCAGTGGCTCATTGTTGCTGCTATTTGTGCTTGAGCCCATGGAGTGGGGTGGGGACCAAAGCAGGAGAAGTGACCTCAAAACCCAAATCGCCAGAGATGAGCGTGCGAGGGGACAGGGAAGGATGATGGTGGGTAGGAGTGACAGCGGTGCTGGTTTGCAGATCGGCGGGTTTGGTAAATTTGCCAAAAAATATTTTAGATTGAGGGGTGTGAAGGTGGGAGTGGGTTGGGGAGGAAACTTCCATACCAAGGTGACTCATTCCGGTCAGAGGAGATGCGATTCAGCGTCAGGCTGGATGGGGCTCTGAGCACTGATGGAGATGTGGGCATCCCTGTGCACTGCAGGGAGTGGAACCAGGTGGCCTTGGAGGGTCGCTTCCAAGTCAAATGGATCTGTGATTGGATGGAGGGAGGGATGGGGGAGGGGGGAGGGAGGGAGGGATGGAGGGATGGAGGGAGAGGTGAGTGGAGGGAGGGACAGAGGGAGGGAGGGATGGATGGATGGATGGATGGATGGATGGATGGATGGATGGATGGA
>JAPSGF010000099.1:1267999-1290264 GCA_035772895.1 Perdix hodgsoniae | reverse complement strand
GGCAGGGAGGTGACTCCTGCAGGATGGACACGGGTGGTGACGGGTGGTGGGGCAGGAAAAGGGGGCAGCACCCCATGGCCGAGATGGCACAGTGGTGGTGACAGCGCTGTCACCAGCCCCTCCCAGCCCCCAGCGTGCTGTGCCAGATGCTGGGCTTCTAAAGGAGCGGGGAGGGGGGGGGTGCTGGGATGTGCCCTGTGGCCGTGTGAAGGCCAAACGCATCCTCTCATGGGCTGCCTGCTTTTGGGAGCTCACGAGGGGGCTCCCTGGCTCCGAAAGGAGGAAAGGATGGAGACCTCGTGCGCACCGCGAGGTGCCCGGGCACCGCCACGCTTGGCAGTGTGCTCCCCTGCTCCCCCCGAGCCCCACGTTCCCAGGGAATGTAGGTCACCCGACTACAATCACTGCTCTGTGCCGTGTGCTGCTGGCTCTGCCGCCGTCCCCTGCCGACGTGGGGCTGGGAACGTTGTGCTGTGGGGACAAGGGACACCCACTGCCGTCCCTGAGCGCTCCGCCGGGCTTCTCCCTCCTAAAAATGAAGATGTTGGCTGCTCCCTTGGGTAACACCGGGGGGGTGGAGGTGGAGGGGACTCATCCTGCTCCATCACGTGCAAAAGCAGAATTGTGATCTTTGGTTCTTTAATTGCTTTTAATTTTTCCACGTTTGTTGGTGTTTCCAGGTCTGGGTGTTGCACTGGCAGCCTCGCAGCGATGCCGCTCCACGCCACCAGAGCCGCCGCGCTCCTCGCTTGGGTAACGCACAGTGATGGTGCTGGGGGGGCTGCAAGGACCCCAGGGGGCTCAGGCTTTGGGGCTGGGGACAAGAAGCCACGGTGCTGCTTGGGATTTGAGTAGCGGGTGCTGCTTCCTGAGCTCCCCCCTTCATTTCCAGGTGAACAGCACCAAGGTGTGCATGGAGCCGCTCGGCGACCTGTCCCAGCTGCAGGACTGCCGTGTTTTCATCCAGATCATCAATAAGATGTGAGTGCTCAGGGCTGGGGGTGTAATTACCCCCTCCCACCCCCCCGTGCAGCGGGAGTCACTCTTCCTCCCCAACTGCTGCTGGCAGAAGGAAGGGGTGTGAACGCTTCTCCTGCAGGGAGGGTCCTGAGGAAGCTTTGGGTCCGTGAAGGAGCACCCCACGCAGTGGGCACAGACCCCTCCCCACTGACCCATCACAGCACAGGGACAGCTTTTGGGGTGGGGAGGGGCAGGGCTCCGATCTTGGGAGCTGCATCCGTCACTTGCAAGCGCGAGGGTGATTAAAGCTGGCGTGTAATTAGTGCCCCAGCGAGGCCGCGCTCCCGCAGCCGGTCCTGAGGAGCTCAGTCCTTGCTATAATTATCTCCAGCACGGTGTAACAAGAGCTGCTTGGAGCAGGGCGGGGAGGAAGGAGCCAGGCACTGAGATATATTTAGTCAGAGCTGCTTCACCTCTCCGGCTGCGCTTTGGCTGGGATTAGCCAGGATCACAGCACCGTGGGCTAACCCTGCAGCCAATCCCCTCACCAAATCCCCCCCCCCCCCATTTGTGGTGCTGCGAGGGTGAGCACTGTCGGCGCAGCGTGGCTGGCAGGCACGTGGTCTGCATTTGTGTTGGCTGCACTGAGCAGAAGTGTTGGATGAGAGCCATGGCAGCCAGCTGCGGTTCCTTCCTTAAACCCAGCAGCTTTGGTCCCCTCTGTGATTTGCCCTTCACAGAAACGAGCCCCGGAGCACAGCGTGCAGTGTGGTGTGCTGATCCTGGGGGGGGCTGGAAGTCCTGAACCCTCGCCCCCCCCCCCCCCCCCCCCCCCAAGTTTTATCGGGGCTGCCAGCAGCAGGGATTGCTCACTTTGCTGCCAGGCAGCTTGGGGAAAACCCCAGCTTGCAGGGAGCCAAAGGGCCGCCTCTGGGCTGTGAAAGCAGTCTTTGTTCCACTTCTTGCATAGCACTCACGCTGCCCGTGCTCTCTTGCAGCCACAGGACTGAGGAGGGGGAGTCTGTCCTGGAGCAGCCCTTGGCAGAGCGAGCAGCCTTCATCTGTGGCTTCCTGCAGAGTAAGAACCTACCGTGGTCCCATCCTGCAGCCTGGCCCCTTCTCTGCAGGCACACATCTGTGGTTCCCTTGGGTGCCCGGGGGGCTGTGTCCCAGCAGCGGGCTGCATCTCCTTCCCCTCTTCCTGCTCTTCCTTGCTTGTGTGCTTGGAAACCTTCTTTTGCATTGCAGAGCTCTGCAAGCACAAATCGGCCACGGAGAACCTGGTGTCAGCACAGAAGCTGTTGGAGGGAGAAGAGCTGGAGTTGGCCAAGGTACCTCAGTGTCACGCGGGTCTTCTGGCCCATCACACGTCCCCTCTGCCATGAGAAAACGTGGGGTACCCTGGTGGGACTGCAGTGTCCCCGGGGCTGATGGTGGCTCTGAGATGGTGGCTGCACCTCAAGGAGTGTTGGCGCGTGCCTGGTGCCACCTGACTCCCCCTGACACACTGCCTGCTTCCAGGTAGCCGTGCTGCTCCTGTACCACAGCTCCATGAGCAGCAAGAGTCCCCGGGATTGGAATGAGTTCGATTACCAGGTCCAGGTAATGCCCCGAGGTCCCAGGGTTGGGTGTGCGCCCACACCTCCATCCCAGAGCTCACCTGGAGCCCCGCTCTCATGGCTCCTGTCCCACAGGTCGAGCTGGCCACCATCCTCAAGTTCGTGCTGGACCATGAGGAGAGCCTGAATGAGAACCTGGAAGCATTTCTGCAGCGCAGAGGTGAGTGTGGCACTGGGTCGAGCCTGGTGCTAGCTGTCAGCGGTGCAGCGTGCAGGGAGGAAAGAGGAGAGGTCTGTCCCAGCTGGGATCTGTGCTTCCTGTACACTTGGGGCTTCGGACCTGAGCCTTCGTCCTCCTGATTCCTTCCTCCTGGTATGAAAGCAAAACCTGAACTGTGCTCCTTGCCTCCCAGCGCCGCTATCCTCGCCCGGCACATCCAGCAGCAGCTCTGAGGAGCGCTCGCCAGGGCTCTCCCATCCGCAGGTGCGCTTTCTGGAGCTGCAGAAGATCGCCTCCTCCTCCTCCTCCAGCATGAACAGGTACGTCCTTGTCCTCTGGCACGTTTTTGGGGGGGACATGGAGGTGTCACCGGGAGTGTCCTTTGCCAACAGCAAGCACGGACACTTTTCAGAGCAGCTGGTGTCTCCTCCTATCCTGGGCTGGGTTGCAGAGGGCTGGACTCTGTGTCTCTGATGCTAAGCGGCGTTCCTCCTGCAGCATGCTCCCTGGAGCACCAGCCTCACCTGTGGGGGATGTCCTGCAGACCCCTCAGTTTCAGCTGCGAAGATTGAAGAAGCAGCTGGCTATCGAGAGGGAGAACCGGGATGAGCTGGAGATGGAGCTGGCAGAGAACCGCAAACTCATCACTGAGAAGGGTTGGTGCCTGGGGGGGTGTCCTGGGCACAGGGAAGGGTCTCCAGGGCGGGGACCTGTGGGTTTGGGACATCCTGTGATGGCTTTGACCCCATTAGAACCATGCTCAGGTCCTGAGCCCAGATGAGCACAGCTTGCAGCTTCAGAGCAAAGTTGTTGGGGTTGGCTCTACTTTGCTCCAGTTCCTCGTTCCCTTTTTCACTCCCTTAGTAAATTGTGGGCAACCAGAACTTCCTGAGTGATGCCAGTGCTGCCCAGCCTGGCTCCTTGTGCATTACCTTCCCCCCTGGGCAGAGGGATGAGTGTCCCATGCTGTGCTGGGGGCTCAACCTAGCAGCAGGGGGTGGTGATGTGCCCTTCTCATGGTGATGTGCCCTCCTCTCCACGTTCCCCAGAGGCTCAGATCAACATGATGCAGCACCGCATCGACCGCTTGGCTCTGCTCAATGAGAAGCAAGCTGCAGATCAGCTGGAGCCCAAGGAGATGGAGGAGCTGAGGGAGAGGAACGAGAGGTAATGCCTGCAGGTTTCTATGTCCCTGACTGAAAGCTTTTGGGGTGATACTGGATGCTGTTTCCTAAAGGTTTCCATTCCTGGGGCCCAGCTGTTGGATTTGGCGCAGGAATCTTCAGTGCAGCCACCGAGCTCACAGTGGGCTGCAGCCCAGAAGCTGCTTTTGGCTTAGAACTAGAACTCCCGAGAGTGGATCTTTGAGCTCTCATCCCTTTACCGATTGTTAGTTGCAGCAGATCTGAGCTGGGCTAGAACCGTCACTGCCATGCTGCGTTCCACTCTCTGCCCTGTCCCCAGTTTGCAGCCCGGAAGCTGTTTCACTGATTTTTTTTTAATGTTGCAGAGGTTCTAACTGGAGTCCTGCAGCTCTGGTTCAGAGGGGTCAGGGCCACACAGAGCTCAAACAGCAACAGCCCCAGCCATGTTCTGTTTCATGGCTTGTCAGGGCCCCGCTTAGGGCTTTCTCAGCACCATGCAGAGATGCCCGCATACCCTGGTGTCCCCAGCGACACCCTCTCTTCCCTTGCTCTTGCTGAGGTGTGCCACTGCTCTCCCACAGCCTGCTGGTGCGCTTGCACGAGGCCATGAAGCAGTGCCAGGATCTGAAGACTGAGAAGGGCCAGATGGACCGCAAAATCAACCAGCTCTCCGAGGAGAATGGGGACCTCTCCTTCAAGGTACGGGGCTGCACTCCCCTGTTTTGCGTCTTGGTGGCAGTGCTCCTTGCAGACAGCCCTTGGAGCAAGGGCAGCATCAGCCTTAAAAACAAAAGCTGCATTGGCAGTGGGCACAAAGTACATTTTGGGTTTGTCCTTTGCGGTCTGTAAACGTTGCCTGCGTTCGGCACCTTGGATGTGGTGTGGCTGATGAAGCCCCGCATGCACCCGGATTTGGGATGGCCTCCAATGTTTCCATGCTGAGCTGACTTCCCTGCTTCCCTTACAGCTGCGGGAGATCGCCAGCCACATGGTGCAGCTGCAGGATGCCCTGAATGAGCTCTCTGAGGAGCACAACACTGCACTGACGCAGTCCCAAGCAAAGCAGGAGCAGCTGGAGGGCGAGCTGAGGGCTGTGCTGCAGGAGAAGGTGAGGGGCTGGGGCTGGGTGTCCCCCGAGAGCAGAAAGTGTCCCCCACCTCCTGCCCTGCTCCATCCGCTGTCTGTGTCTGCAGAAATGCCTGGAAGAGAAGGTCGAGATCCTCCAGGGGAAGATTTCCCTGCTGGAAGACCAGCTGGCCAAGCTGGGGGACTGCAGCATGCAGGAAAAGGGAGAGGTCATGGGCGATGTCCTGAAGGTACAGACAGGTTGTTTGTGATGAGAGCAAGCTCAAAGCTCTTCCAGTCACAGCAATGCCCAGCAGCCCATCCTGCTGTGCCCCAGCATGCAGCAGTGAGGGGACAGAGCTGGGTGCTCCCTGCAGGGTGCATGCTGTGGGGCTGAGCATGCCATATGCATGGCGTCTGGGACTGCAGCTCCCTGCTGGCTGCCCCAGTGGGGATGGGGCAGCTTCTGCACAGTGGGGGAAGGTGTTTGCTCTCAGAAATGCCTGAAGTGAAGGCAGGGCTCGGCTTGTTGGGGGTGTGCAGTGGGTTCACTGGCTGTAAAGTTCATGTGGAATTGTTGTGTGCTGCTCAAATGATGTCTGGGGATGTTTTTGTTATGTTTTACCTCCTTTTCTCTCTGCCAGCTGGAAGAGCTCAAGCAGGAGGTGTCCAGCCTCACCACCAAAGGCATTGAGCTCCAAGCCTCTGTTCTGCGGCTGGAGGAGGAGAAGAGCCAGCGGGATGCAGTACTGCAGGCAGAGCGCAACCGCTTCGAGGTGGAGAAGCTCCAGCTCGGCACCCACATCTCCACCCTGCAGAGCTCCGTCTCCGAGCTGCACCTGGCCAAGGAAAAGCTGGAACAGGAGCTGCAGGCGCAGGAGACACGCCTGACGGCCCAGGTGGACACACTGACGGCGGAGGTGGACAAACTGAGTGGATTCCTGCAGCAGCAGGAGCAGGAGGCAGCTGGGCTGCGGCTGCAGGCAGAGAAGGAGCGGGCACAGGCAGAGGAGCTGCGGCGCCGGGACGTGGTCTCCCAGGAGGCTGTCAGTGAGCTGAGCCGGCGTGTGGAGCAGCTGGGTGCCAGCCTGAAGCACAGTGAGGAGGAGCTGGCACGGGTCACGCAGGAGGCGGAAGGGAAAACCAGACAGCTTGGGGCTGAATGTGAGAAAGCTGTCCAGGAGAGGGATGCAGCCCTGCAGCAGCTGCAGCACTTGCAGCAAACCAAGGAAATGCAGCTGGCGGCCCTGAGCAGCCAGCTGCAGAGCCTGGAGGCGGCCAGCAAAGCTTCGTCCCTGGAAATGCAGCAGGAGAAGGCTGAGTTGAATGAAAAGATCCAAGAGCTGCAAGTCCGTGTCCTCGAGCTCAGTGCACAGTGCCAGCAGAGCTCTGCCCAAGCGGGGAGCGCCGAGACGCTGCGAGCCCAGCTGCGGGAGAGCCAGCAGAAGCTGGCTGACAAGGAGAAGGTGGCCAAAGAGAACGCGCGCCTGCAGGAGCGGCTGCTCTTCCTGGAGGAGTCAGTGCGCAACACTGAGGGCATCCTGGAAGACGAGAAGAGGAGGGCAGCTGAGAGTCTGGAGGGGAACCTGGCCAGGATTGCAGAGCTGGAGGCAGAGAAGCAGCAGCTGGTGCAGCGTGGTGAGCAGGCCCTGCAGGAGCGAGGAGAGGAGCTGGCCAGGAGGCAGGCACTGGAAGCACAGCTGCAGCAGGTGGCAGAGGAGCGCCGGGAGGAGACAGCAGCCTTGCAGCGGCAGCTGGCCGAGTTGGCCAAGGGGGAGGAAGGAGAGCGTGTCAGGCTGGAGAAGAGGATGCAGGAGCTGAGCCGGGAGAACAGGCAGGCCTGCCAGCGGCTGCAGACCGAGCAGGAGAGGGTGGCAGACCTGGAAGCCCGCATGGCACGCATGGCCAGTGAGCAGCAGGAGCAGCTGGCTGCCCTCCAGGCCGAGCTGGCCAGCACTAAGGAGAAGGAAGGCAAGGAGCAGGCGAGTGCCGAGCGCGTGGTGAAGTTAGAGGCAGAGGTGCGGAAGGCGAGCGAAGCACTCGAGACCATCTCCAAGGAGCTGTCACAGGAGAGGCTGAAGTCCAAGGAGCTGGAAGCCGTGGCCACGCAGGAGGCCAGCGAGGTGGCCCGGCTGAGCGCGGCGCTGGAGGAGGCAGCACGGGAGCACGGGCAGGAGCTGGCACGGCATGAGGAGGAGGCAAAGCGCCTGCAGAAGGAGCTGGAGGACGCCAGGGCTGATTGCGCTGCTGAGAAAGCACGCAAGGCAGAGCTGGAGGTACAGCTGCAGAACTCCATCAACGAGCAGCGGGTGGAGCGCTCGGCGCACCAGCAGGAGCTGGCGCGGTCCCTGGAGCTGATCGAGGAGAAGGAGGGAGAGCTGGATGAGCTGCGGTTGAAGAACGTCTCGCGGGGCGAGGAGCTGAGGGACCTGCAGAAGACAGTCAGTAAACTGAAAGGGGAGCTCGCCTCGGTGGAAGCGGTGAAGGAGCGGGCGTCCAAGATGGACAGCGAGCTGCAGGGCTTCCTGGAGGCTGCCCGGAGTCGGGATGCCGAGGTGGACACCATCAAGGCGGTGTACACCAAGGAGGCATCCCTCAAAAGCCTGGAGGAGAAGATTCGCCACCGAGAGCAAGAGTCTGGCTCCAGCCAGGACCTCTACCAGGAGAAGCTGAAGGAGGCCCAGATGCTGAGCGTGGAAGTGGAGCGGCTGGAGCAGAAGTGCCGGGAACAGCAGGACACCATCACAGGGCTGGAAAAAGCTGTGGTTGAAGGCCGGGCTGCCGCGTCCCAGCAGCAGCAGGCAGAACTGGAGGCATCACGGAGGGAAGCGGCGCAGCACCGGGAGGCGACGGCGGAGCTGCAGAGGCAGCTGGAGGCCTCACGCTCAGCCCAGGCCCTACAGGATGGCACCGTGGAGAGCCTGAGGAAGGAGCTGCAGGACAAGAGCAAGGAGCTTGCCCAGAGCAAAGCAGCTGTGGCTGCTGCTGAGAAGGAGCTGGCATCCCTGCATGCTGCGGCGCAGGAAAAGGGCCACCTGGAGGAGGGCTGGAAAGAACAGCTGTCACAGTGCATCCAGGAGCTGGAGAGGAAGAACAGCCTGCTGGGCAGCCTGGAGCACGAGGTGACAATCCTGCACCGGCAGCTCAGCGAGAAGGAAGGCGAGAGCAAGGAGCTGAAGCGCCTGATCATGGCCGAGTCAGAGAAGAGCAAGAAGCTGGAGGAGAGGCTGCGGGTGCTGCAGACCGAGATGGCCACGGCTGCGTCGCGGGCGGCCGAGCGCTGCTCGCTGATGAAGGTGGAGGTGCAGCGGTGCCAAGAGGAGATGGAGAAGCAGCGGATGACCATCGAGGCACTGAAGAGGGACCGCCACTGCCAGAGCGAGCGCGAGGAGGAGCTGCGGCAGGAGGTGAAGGTCTGCCAGGACAAGTTCTTCCAGAAGGAGCAGCTCCTCTCCTCCCTGCAGCAGGAGCTGGGCAGTGCCCAGGCGTTGGCCGGGGAGGTGGTGCCGCTGAAACACCTGTGCCAGCAGCTGCAAGCTGAGCGTGCCTCGCTGGAGAGCAAGCACCGCGAGGACCTGGAGCAGAGGGCAAAGGCCACCAATGCGCTGCAGGCGGAGCTGGCCCGGGCCAGGCTGGAGGTGGCTGAGCTGCCGGCCCTGCGTGACAGAGCAGCTGAGCAGGAGCGTGCACTGCAGCGGCTGCAGAAGGAGGCAGCGAGCTCCAGCGAGAGGCTGGCGGCCCTACAGGCAGCCAACGGCCGGCTGGCTGAGGAGAACCGTGTGCTGAGTGAGAGCGTGAGCCGCGGGCAGCAGCGCCTGGATGCTGAGCTGGGGCAGGTGAGGGAGAAGCACACACGGGAACTGGAGTGCGTGAGGCTGGAGGCGGAGAAGGCGATGGCCAACAGCAGGCAGGAGGCCGAGGAGGCGGCCAGGAAGCTGGAGGCGATGAGCAATAAGTATGAAAACGCCAAGGTGAAGGTGCTGGAGGAGAGGCAGAAGTTCCAGGAGGAGAGGCAGAAGCTGATGGCGCAGGTAGGGGCTGGCGGAGCTCTGCAGTGTAGGTATGCGACGTGGATTTTGGGGCAGAGCACTCAGGATGGGGCTGTGCCATGGGGAGGGCACCTGGGCTCTGCGTTGCTCGCTTCTGCTGGGTCTGCCCAGGGCTGTGGTGGCTTCCAGCTGAGTTGGTTGCCCATCAGCTTCCCCAAAGCCTCAGAGCTGGGGCCCTGCTCCCACCTCATCCCCATTCCTAAGCCAGGGGCCCAGGCTCACCAACCCCAGGTGTCTTTGCTCCCACCCCATCCCTGTTCCTGAGCTGGGTGGTTATCTTAGGGCCCACGTTCATTAAGGCACAGGGGAAGCCTCGATTTCATCGCAGCCCTACAAACCCTTCTCTTGGGCCCCTCGAGCTGGGAGCTGGGGGGGCCCACACCTGCAGGGGGCAGTGCCCTGCGCATGCCTGTGTATTCACCCTTTCTTTTTTGCTTGCCACAGGTGGAGCAGCTAGAGGTATTTCAGAAAGAGCAAGCAAAGCAGGTAACACACATCGAGTGTCGGCTGCTTAAACGGTGACGGCGCGCGGCTCCATCCGCCTGCCAGCAGAGCTGCTGCCTCCTTACCCACTGATGGCAGCGGGGTGTTCCCAGCTCCAGGTCTCTGGGCTCTCATGTCCACCCCACGGGGAGGAGGAACAGGGTCCCACCCGTCCACCCTCACAGACTGGGCTGGAGGTGTTGGATTGTGGGTGGTTTTTTTTTGTTTCTTTTTTTTTTAATTTTATTTTTTAATGCAGCACTGATCTCAGAGCCAACCTCTGGGGAACTGCTGCTGCTCGAGCAGACGTGGCCAACGTGGGGCTGCTCTTCACGGGGTCACCCCCATCCCCTGCCTCACCTTGTGGGGACAAAGGCCCCATTCCTGTCCCCCCAGCCTGGGGGGCTTTGCAGGATGCTCTCTCGTCCCTGGGGAGGTGACAGCCCCTGGGGCAGCGCACTGAACTTTGGCACGGCAAAACCATTTGGGGCTGAGCCTCCTCCCGCTGCTTGATCCCACTGTGGACAGTTGGCGCTGGAGACGGCTGCGACGGCCACGGGTGTGCGAGGGGATGGCCAGGGGAGGGGGGAACAGAGTTTTCCTTCCCTGCCTGCTGCCCTCGGGTGACCAACCTGTGCCCTGCTAGGTGGAGGAGCTGAACAAGAACCTGGCACAGCATGAGAAGGCCACGCGGAGCCAGCAGCAGAGAGTTAAGGTAGGCGGATGGGGATGCTCAGCAGCTGGGGCGGCTCTGCTGTGGAGCTGGGGGGAGGTTCTGATCCGATCCCTTCCGTGCAGGTGCTGGAAGGAGAGCTGCAGAGCGAGGCCACGCGCCAGCAGGAGAAGGTGGCAGAGCTGCAGGAGCAGCTGGCACAGAAAGAGCAGGCGGCCGAGCACTACAAAGCCCAGGTGAGCTGCTGCAAGCTGTCACGATCCCTGCACTCAGTGGGGAACCTCGACGGGCTGCTGATTTTCCTTCTCCTGCTGCTTCTCAGATGGAAAAGGCAAAGACTCACTACGACGCAAAGAAGCAGCAGAACCAGGACCTGGCTGAGAAGCTGAAGGCCATGGAGCAGCTGCAGAAGGAGAACGCGGAGCTGAGGACGGAGTCGGAGCGCTTGGCCAAGGAGCTGCAGCAGAGCGTGCTGCAGGCCAAGGAGGCCGAGCTGAGCTGCAGGGAGCTGAGCGGGCAGGTCCGCAGCCTGGAGGCACAGGTAGGCACAACCCAACTCTCTGCTTTCCTCCCTCCTCTTCCTCGCTGGAAGAGTTGGCCCACCTCTCCCTGTTTCTCCCCAGCTGGAATTCGCTGACCAGCAGCTTCGGGAGCTCGGCAAGTTCCCGGCCCCCAAGGCCACGCTGAAGGAACCGGAGAGCTTCCGCCAAAACCCCTCCGACCTCAGCACCGACAGCCTGGACCTCAGCCTGGATGAGGGGCAGCCACTCAACTCCACCAGGTACAGTGCTGCCCCGTGCTGCCCCCAGCCCCACTTTGCCCCCCAGCCCCGCGCTCAGCCCTCGTGTCCCATCCTGCAGGAAAGCCACCCGCTCACACTCGGATGGCTCAGCCGTGCCAGATGGCACAGAGCCACGCACGTCGCAGCGGCTGCCACGGAAGGTGGAGTCCTTGGAGAGCCTCTACTTCACACCCATCGCCAGCCGCACGCAGCCCAAGCTGGAGAGCAGCGTCGGTTCTTTGGGCGACGTCTCGCTGGAGTCGGGCTGCAGGACGCGCTCGGGGCGCCGCCGCACCACGCAGATCATCAACATCACCATGACCAAGGTGAGGGAGGGCAAGCCAGACGCTGTGCTGGGGGTCTGCTGCATCACCTCACCCTTCCTCTCTTCCTTCTGCCAGAAAGAGACCACCACGGAGGAGCCGGGCGGCGCGGACGCGTCCTTCAGCAGCATCCTCTCCGAGCAGCCCCAGAAAGCCGCCCCGGCGCGTTCCCGGCTGCGCTCTGCGCGCTCCCTGGCCAGCTTCCCCTCGCAGGACTCCCTGACCAAGCTGGACACCTCCTCCCCTCAGGAGCCATCAGGCCACGCTGCACTGCTCAGCCTCCCCGGCTACCGGCCGGCCACACGCAGCGCGCTGCGACGCTCTCAGGCGGGCAGCAGCTCCAGTTTGGGTGAGTGGGTGGGGAGCTCTATCCTGACCTAACCACCGGGCTGCCCCTCTCCGACCCTCACCGTTTTGCCTTCAGGTCGCAGCAGCATCTACCTGGGGACGTGCCAGGATGAACCAGAGCAGCTGGACGATTGGAACCGCATCGCCGAGCTGCAGCAGCGCAACCGCGCCTGCCCGCCGCATCTCAAGACCTGCTACCCTCTGGAGAGCCGGGTAAGGGCAGCAGGGGGCACGCAGCCACCACGTCCCACCACACTCAGGTGCGTGCTGCCCCTGACTCTTGCTCTCCTCCCCCCCCCCCGCAGCCTTCTTACTTGCTGGGCACCATCACGGATGAAGAGATGAAGACCGGCGACCCGACGGAGACGCTGCGACGCGCCAGCATGCAGCCCTCGCAGATCGCCGAGGGGACGGCCGCCCGCCGCAGCACGCTGGCAGGGGGGTGGCCTCACGGTGGCATCACCACCCGGCAGCAGCGCAAACGGCTCTCGGATGAATCCCACCAGGGCCCCGACACCCCTGAGGTGAGCAGAGACCCCCGCGGAGTCCCACCCCAAAGATCGGGGTGCGATGCGCCGGACGCTGCTGGGCATGGAGACTCCCTGGGGCAGCTCCGAGCCCTTCTGACTTTCCCTGCTCCTGTCCCAGCTCTGCCCCCCCCCGGTTGTGATCCCACTTCCTAGCTGAATGTCCCCACTCTCTCTTGCCTCTCTCCCAGTCCAAGAAGCCTGTCAGCTGCTTCCCACGCCCCCAGACCCCCCGGGAGAGGCGCAGCTCCCACCTCAGCCGGCGGAGCGAGCAGCAGGCACCCAGCAAGCAGGTGGGCAGCTCAGAGGGACTCCGCAAAGGAGAACCACAGCTCCCTGGCCCGCTCCTCACTCCTCACCCTCCTTCCTCTTCCTCCCAGCCCGAGCGGCGCCAGTCGATGGCCTTCAGCATCCTCAACACCCCCAAGAAGCTGGGGAACAGCCTGCTGCGCCGAGCTGCCAACAGGAAAACCACCCCCAAGAACTCCCCCCGTGGCACCGCGCGCCGCTCGCCCCGCATCGCCTCCGCCAAGTCCCCCAAGGGCAAGGTGGGCAACGCGGGGGAGGCTGGGGGTCACCTCCTGAGCCCCCTTTGTGGATGACCATCCCTCACCCCCCTCTCTCTTGCAGGCTGGCCGCAGAGCGCTGAAGGACACCAAGTTCTGAGGTTTCCCAGCCTGTCTCCTCACTCCTCCTTGCTGCCTCACGGCTCAGCAACACCAAAGGAACTCGGGACCGCTGTGGGGCATGCGGGGCAGAGGGAATGGGATGGTGACATCAGTCCCTGAGGGACCCTGGCTCCCTGCTGCCCTCATGGAGGGGAGAGGAGATCTTTTTAAAGTGTTTCTACTTGTAAATAAATTGTATTTTTCTCCTGCTGTTGGAGTCCTGTTTCTATGAGCAGGAGCACCGCCGTGTGTTCAAGGAACGTTTGGATTTTGTGGTGACGGACGTGGCTTAGTGAGAACGAGTGGTGATAGGTGAATGTTGGCCTGGATCTGATCTTGTAGGTCTTTTCCAACTTTGGTGTTTCTGTGATTCTGTATTGCCCCCAGCACGAGGGCCAGGAGCAGCTTGATTCATCACCGTGGGCTTTGTGCCATGCTTTGCCCTATCTTCCTCCTCCCAGTCCTCCTCACCCTTGTGCCCACCCCCTCCCCCCTCCAGGCAATGCTGCACCCATAGCAGTTCTCTTTTCTCTCCTGTTTTATTTCCCTCCCACCTCCAGGAGCTGCTGCCTGTCCTAAAACTTGGCACACAGGGCCACCATCAGCCCCACATCCCCTACACCCCAAACTCTGTCACTGGGAAGGAGGTGATCACCCCACCTGTAGCCAGATGCTCACACTTACTGGTCCAGTTCACACTGCTGAGTGGTGCATACAGGACCAGCAGCAATGTGGCTTCTTCCTTCAGTCCCCCAGGCCCTGCTGCCTCCTCTCCTGTGCCTGTAGTGAACTCGTGCCACGTGGAGCAGAAAGAAAGAGCACCACAAATCAGAGCCAGTGCCCAGTCCCTGCCCCATAGCACAGTGGGGCTGAGTCTCTCTCTACAGATCATTGCAGACATTGCAGGGGGGTGGGGGAGGTCCATCACTCCCCACAGGTGCTGCAGTGCTGCTCCACCTCTGCTGTGCTGAAGCAGAGCCCGCAGATGGGGCACAGCACCGGGCTGCTGGCAGAAGAAAGCAGCTCCACCTCGGGGTCGGATTCTTCCTCACCACAATGGGAGGCGTGAGCGGGGAGCAGAGCTGTGCTGAAGGAACCTGCAGAGATGGGGAAGAAGGGGTTGTGTCAGAGTGTGGGGCTGAGTCCCCATCGCTGCTCCATGCTCGTGCCCACCTCTCCAAGCACCCACCTGAGCAAATAGGGCACAGAGCCATCTCCCCACCACCGCTCGTGTTGTGGCCCTGCATTCTCACTCTCCTTCCTGGCCCAGGATTCCTGGTGAGAGGCTGAGGGGACCTGGGTGGAGGGGTTGTGGGGTGAGGACGTGCTGGGAAGGGAGCAGCTCTGAAAGAGCAGCAAAAATCAGAGTGAAGGTGGGAGAAGCAGAGTGATACAGTGATACGTCACCTGCCCACAGCTCTGCGAGCTCTCTGCCTGCTGCCTGACTGCCTGCGGGCGCGCTTGGGGGCTGTTGGGACTTCCAGTGCTGCACCTGCAGGAGAGCAAGAAGAGATCCTTCCTTCATACATCACTGCCACCATTTTCCCAAGGCACGTCCTACCCTGCCCAGCCGAACCCTTGCTGCCAGGAGAGCCAGAATCCCTCCAGATCCCCTCACCTGAGCTCTCAGCGGGACACCCGGGGGAAGGCACAGTGCTGAGGCCCTCACTCACCCCGTGCTGCAGGCTGTCCCTGCTCTGTGCTGCTCCCCGGGTCGCTGGCACTGATTCGGGGTGGAGGTCTCGTGGCACGGCTCTGTGCCGCTGACAGCACCATGCGTGCAGGGCGGCTGAGATGGGCTGGGCTCCAGGCATGGGATGCAGCGCTGGGCTCCAGCTGCTGCAGGCTGCTCTTCAGCTTCTCCTCCTCCCGTGAGCTCCTGGGGGCAGAGAGCCGTTGGCCCCACTGTTCTGTGCCCCCCAGGGCTGGGGGACACCTCCCCATGCAGGGGGGGATGTGGACATGGAGAACTCAGAGCCCAGATCCCTGCAAATGCTGACTTAGAGTGAGGCAGAGCAGACCCCCAGGCTCACCCCACATCCATCCTTCAGCCCCACACACCGACCCCAGCCCCAGGGCTACTCACAGGCGTGCTCCTGCAGAGGGAATCCGGCACAAAGAGGCAGGGCTGGAGGGCTGGGGGCTGCCCGTGAGCTCAGCATCCTCCTGCAGGATGAGGCAACATCCCAACGTCTGCTCCGTGCTCCCCGCTGTTGTGGGGCTGGAAAAGGAGCCCCGTTCCCACGTCAACCTACCAGTGCAGGGTGGCACAGCTCAGGGTCCAGCGGCGTGCGCACGCGGATGAAGCAGAGCCCAAACTGCCCACGGTGACGGAAGGGTTGGCTGCAGGTGAGCCGCAGGCGGTCCCACTTCTGTCCCGCTGCCAGCACCAGGAAATCTGCTGTGGGGTCGTTGGGGGGCACAGGGCTACAGGGGCAGCTCCACACAACCTCGACCTCTCGGAGGGGATGGGTTCAACTTTACCGTCTTTAAACATGCGGACGCTGCAGCGGTTGAGGTCCAGCTTGGAGTCGGCTGGTGTCATCAGCGTGACGCTGGGCACCAGGGTGAGGTAAGGGCGGTCAAGAGGCCACGAGGAGCGACCCACCTCGATCTGCAGGAAGGCGCAGCCCCAGTTCCCTGAATAAAAGCCCAGGGAATGAAATTCAGGGCTTGAGGAGCACCCACTGCTCCTCCCAGAGCTTGGAGCACATCCTCTGTGCAATCCCTACCCACCACGAGCAACAACCGCTCACTGCAGCCCCTGCAAAGGGCACGAGAGGAGGATGCTCATCCCCACCCCACAGCCGGAGCCCCCATCCTCGTACCAACATCAATGTAGCCGATGGGGACGGCTTTTTCCAGCTGCAGCTCCACCCTCAGCTGCCGGCTGCGCTCCTGAGGGCAGCTGAGCCAGGGCCGGCGGCCATCAGGGGACAGGAGGTTCTCCACTGGGTACCGGGGGTCCTGCAGGAGGGGAAACAGCACAGTGCAGCTCAGCTCCACGCCCTCACGGCTGCATCCAGGGACGGAGTGACACACGGTGGGCTCCACGCCCCCCACAACAGCCTGTGGGCACAGACCTGGGAGGAGAAGGACACGATGTGGCTGATCTTCACCGGAGCCATCTGGTGCCGTCCCGTGGGGTCAACTCGTGGGGCTGGAAGGGAAAAGCAGCAATAGGTGGGAGCTGCGCCACAAAGATCCCAGCCCCTCCCACTGCCTCCCAGCCCGGTTCAACACTCAGTGTGCCCCATTTCCACCCCCCAGCCCCCCCACTCTGCCCCCAGTCCCACCTCCAGCCCCATTCCACCCCAAACACCCCTCACTCCCACCCCGAGCCCTACTCACACCCCAGAGCTCCTCAAGGCCCACCCCACACACCCCAGTTCCACACGCAGCCCCCCGCCCCACTCAGCCCCCAGCCCCCCACAGCCGTGCACCTTATATCCTGCCCACCCCCAGCCCCACACACAGTCCCCAGCCCCACACAGAACCCCCAGGCCGTGGGGCTCCAAGGCCCTGGGATTCCCACCCCCTTCACCCTCCTCCAGGCCGCCCCGCACCGTTCTCACCTGAATCTCCCGCCTAAACGGCACGACTCCTGACCCTTAACCTCTGACCCCGCGACTCACTTCCGGTTCCGGCCCAGCCCCAGGCACCCCCCACCTCCCCGCTTCCTGTTTCCGCCCGGACCCTTCCGTTTGGACACGACGGCCAGCTTCCGGTTCCGGTTTCCGCCCATACCCAAGCCCTCCCCTCATGCCCTGCCGCGGTGCACGATGGGATGTGGAGTCCTCCGGCAGCGCCGCGTCACCGCCTCTCGGGGGAAGGAGCGTCCGCCGTGTGCGTTCCCTATGGAGAAACGTGAGGGCACCGCACTGCCAGCACGGCCGTGCGCTTCTCCCCCGGGAGAGGAAATGAGCGACGGTCCCCGATTCTGACAGCGCGAAACGGCGCTTCTGACAGCCGTCCCCGCCCCCTCTCGCTGCTGATTGGCCGCCGGCCGAGCGCCGAGCGCAGCGATTGGACGGAAGCCCGGCGAGGTGAGCGGCGATTGGAGGAAGGCGGCGGAAGGAGCTGGCGGGAGGTTGGAGGGGAGGGGGGGGGGGGGGGGGGCAGCAAGATGGCGGCCGTGCTGGAGGTGGAGGTTGGCGGCCCAGGAGAGCGCGAGGCGGAGGAGGTCGGGGCTCAGGAGGGGCTGGGAGGTCGTGGGGCCCGCGGGGTGGGAGGACCGGGGGGGGCGGTGAGGGCGGGTGGCCCTGTGGGGTGGCCACGGGGGGGTGTGTGGGGGTCCCGGGGTTACCTCGGGGCCGAGGAGTGGGGCTGCGGAGCGAAGGAGCCTTCAGGGAGCTGCGAGGGGAGGGCAGCGGCCTGCTGTGGGCCTGGTGCGGCGCGGGGAGGGGGGAGGTGCGGGTTTCCCCAGGAAACCGGGGGGTTTGAGGGAAGGGTCTCAGATGTTGGGGCTGCGCTGGGCGGTGGGGGCCGTGCTGGGATGTGGGGGCTCTCCGTGTGCTGAGCAGATCAGCAGGGCGAGAGGGGAGGGCCTCAGCTTGTGTCAGGGTGGGTATTTTGGATAACCTCTTCTTAAGAGTGGCCAGGCGTCGCAAGAAGCTGCCCAGGGCAACGGGGGCAGTTCTGTTCCTGGAAGTGTTTATGAACCGCGTGAATGTGGCACTGAGAAATGTGGTTTATTGCAAAGGCAGAAGACACTGCAGGCACTGCTGCTGAGCAGAGCCAGCCCCATCCTCCTGACCCCTGCCATTTAGATACTGACCAGCGTCCATCAAATCCCCTCTCGGCCTTCTCTCCTCCAGGTGCCCAACCCTGGGGCACTCAGCTTGTCCCCATCAGGAGCTTCTCCACGCCCCCAGCATCTCCTCACCCTCTCTGGGCTCTCCCCAATGGTTCCTTGTCTGCTTGGAGCTGGGGAGCCCAGCTCTGGTCGCAGTACTCCAGGTGTGACCCCCACCCCCAGGGCAGAATAGAAGGGAGGAGAACCTTCCTGCCCTGCTGGCCAAGCTCTGCGCACTGCCCTCCAGGGAACCATTGGCCTTCTTGACCACCATGACACACTGCTGCCTCATGGTCAGCCTGTGGTCAAGTGTTGGCCAACCAGGACACCGTTGGCCTTCTTGGCCACTGCTGCCTCATGGTCAACCCTTGGCCAACCAGGACATCGCTGGCCCTCTTGGCCATGGGGACACACTGCTGCTTTGTGGTCAACCTGTTGGCCCCTGGGTTCTTCTCCGCAGAGCTGCTTTCCCTGATCTGTGGTCCTCAGAAAGGAGATTCCTGTCCTGCGTTTAGCAGAGTTGGATGCTCGCCCTGTCCTGCAGCCTTGGAGCTCTTTGGTGTTGCAGAGCAAACAGCTGAAGGCGCTGCTGCTGCTGCTGCTGCATGTGGAGCACTGGTTGTGGCCCTTCCCCAAAGGGAGGTGATTCTCTGAGCTGAGCATCGGTTCTGTGGTGGCTTTGGGGAACAGCACAGGAGTTTCCTTTGGAGCCCGCAGTGCTGTGTGTGGGGAGAGAATGGGCCTGGATGCTCTGCATCCGGGACGCATTACCCACGCTGTGCCAGCAGCTGCACACAGCACAGGGTCATAGCGTTGGCCTGGTGCTGGTGTTTTCACTCTGTTCCAAGCACTGAAGCGGGTCCTTTGGAGGTTGGGTTGGAGCCTTGGGAGTGCTGGGTCAGTTTGAGGTGAGATTTGCCAGGATTGGGGCTGTCAGGAGCCCTCACACACCTGTGAGAGGCTGTGATTTTATAGAACCTCTGGCTTGCAGGCAGTTGGAATCCTATAGTATCCCAAATTGGAAGGATCCAACTTGAGTTGAGCATTTTGTTTCCATCTGTTTCCTTCTCATAGAATGGCCTGGGTTGAAAAGGACCACAAAGATCATCTAGTTTCAACCCCCCTGCTACGTGCAGGATCACCAACCACCAGACCAGGCTGCTCAGAGCCACATCCAGCCTGGCCTTGAATGCCTCCAGGGGTGGGGCATCCACAGCCTGAGAGCGATTGCTCTGCTGACAGCGGGCTGCACAACTTGTTAGAGGCAGAGCTCTGACCCCCTGCTCTTTCAGCAGGCCAGGAAGCTCAGAGAAGAGCTCTGGCATCTCACAGATCTGCATCCTGCACCTGCCCAGCACTGCAGAGACCACGCACATCTCCTGTGGGTTTTCCTTGGGGACGAGGTGCTGCTGCTGGCATCTTGCTGTGGGCTGTGCCTTTTCCTGCCTGGGGACAACAGGGACAATTAAAGAGCGGAAGGGAAGCGTGGCACCTGAGCTCTGAGCTGCGTGCCGTAGCCCTGGGGACAAAGGTTGGAGCTGTGCCCTTGTGTACGTGTGGTGCTGGAGCCTGATAGCAGAGTCCTTGCTGTGACTTCTCACACCCGTCTGAGTGCTGAGAAAGCTGTGCAGGGAGGTGACCTGGTGCTGGAGACTGCTTTGGTTTTAAGGCACAGGTTGAAAGCCCTGTGAGGAAGGCGGAAGGCAGAGCCAGAGGTGTTTTCCCCCCCCCCCCCCCCCCCCTTGCCTTCCAAGTCCTGGGCTCAGAAGTTTCCTCCTCATATTTCAGAAGCGTCCCTGAGGTCTCGGGGAAAAGCTTTGCCATTTGCTGCTACCTGCAGGGATTGAGTTTCTGTGGGCAGTGTGGGAGCTCCTGCAGCACACTCAGATGTGTTTGGGGAAATAAAGCCAGCAAAGCAGCCGACCCTTGAGACTGCCATTGCTGCTCCAACGTTGCTGTTGTGTTTGTTTGTTTGTTTGTTTGTTTTCTTGTCTCCTTAGGTCGACCTTTCACACCTGTCCCCAGAAGAGAGATGGAGGTGAGTGTGTGTTGGGAGCAGAGCTGAGAGCGCAGAGGAAGCCTTCGGCCTTCACCCACGTGGTGCTTTGTGCTGGAGGGGAGCAGGAGCCTCTTTAAAAAGGCAGCGCTAACGTTTGACCTTCAGAGCGCTCACTCCTTATCCCACCTTCTCTCTTGGCTGAGCCAACTTCAGGCAGACACTTGCTGAGAAGCCCTCTGGGGCTCATCTGCTCTCATTATCAACTTCTTGACGGTTCCTGAAGATCAGAGAATTGGCTTTGTGTGTTGGATTGGGATTCTTTTTTTTTCCTAACCAGAACCATCTTTTTGGCTTTAAGAGATTTTGGCTTTAAGATTCAGGCTGTTGCACACCCTCAGTTCTGCCCTGGCTTGTGGCCAGGCAGCACTGCATGCAGGAAACTACAGGTGTCAGCAGAGAACCACTCTGTGGCCGTCACTCAGTTGCGGGTTGCATGGAGCTGAGGGTTGCCTAGGCTGCAGCTGGGGTGGGCTGGCTGATCTATGGGCTCCGTGGAGCAACTCGTAGAGCTGCCCTTCTCCCTTTTTCCAGCAGTGCAGGCAGCCCTGCCCGTGCCCTTCGCCTGCTCTGTGCCTTCCTGCTCTTTATCTGCCTCCTCCCTCTTGCTGCAGGGTGGAACACGCACTGATGCACGCCAAGCACCGTGGCCACGAGGCCATGCACGCCGAAATGGTCCTCATCCTCATCGCCACGCTGGTGGTGGCACAGCTGCTGCTGGTTCAGTGGAAGCAGAGGCACCCTCGCTCCTATAATGTAAGTGTCAGCCAGAGGTTTGGTGTAGGGCTTTAATAGCAGGCCAGAGGTGGAGCTGATTTCACGTGCTGCGTTCAAGGAGATGCAGAAAGGGATCAGGGCTGTGCCTGGAGCAGTGAAACAAACCTCATGGCTTTCTTACTGCGTTTCCAGGCAATGCCTGGCATCCTCTGTGAAACATAAACCCAACCTGTCCTCCCGTTCTCCTCCACAAGAGCCCCAGGTGCTGTGAGCCAGCCTGACGTGCCTCTCCTCTGTTCTTGCAGATGGTCACCCTCTTCCAGATGTGGGTGGTGCCCCTGTATTTCACAATAAAACTCTACTGGTGGAGGTTCCTGGTCATCTGGGTGCTCTTCTCAGCAGTCACAGCTTTTGTCACCTTCAGGGCCACTCGGAAACCCCTGGTGCAGACGACGCCCAGGTGAGTGTACACAGCTCTGGGGAAAGCTCAGCCCCAGGGTGAGCCCTACAAGGAGTCCTTTCAGGTTTCACTGGCACAAGTCGTAGTCTTAAATTTCTGCTTTGGGAGTCCAAGAGTGTGAGCTGCCATGACAGAGGCAGATGTGTAGCTTGAATTAAATGTCCAACCTCTGATGCCACGGGGAGATGAAATCCCTAACTTGGAGGGTAGAACGGTTCTGTTCATGTGGGGGAAATGGTCAGCATCTCGTTTTGAATTCTTTTGCAGGCTGGTTTATAAGTGGTTTCTGCTAATATACAAGATGAGCTACGCCACTGGAATCGTGGGGTACATGGCTGTGATGTTTACACTGTTTGGCCTGAACTTATTATTCAGGTGAGTGAATCTTTTGGGTGTGAGTGCTTGGGGGGGGGTTGTATCAAACCAAATGGGGAATGAGTCAAAGCCAACTGCTGAATGAAGCAGGAGGCCAAAGAGACTTCTTTCCCCATTGTTGGGGTCGTGGTGAGATGCTGATGGGGAGCTGTGCTTCCAGCAGCTGGCAGCTCCCTCCTGCTCCATGCAGCAGTGGGATGTTCTTTGCTCCTCCAATGAACCTGCAGCAAGCAGCCAACCCGGGTCTGGTGGTAGCAAAGGGCCTTATCCCAAGCCAGCTTTCATTTCAGAGAGATTAATTTCTTCTTGAATAATGAGCAGACCTGGCAGCAGCCAAACGGGGACATGGAACTGTTAAGTGAGGGCTTATTTGGGGAGGATGTGCCTAAACCCTAACCCTGCAGCGAAGCTCTTGGTGTCATTTGTTGTAGAATCAAACCAGAAGACGCGATGGACTTTGGCATCTCTCTCCTCTTCTATGGTCTTTACTATGGGGTCCTGGAACGGGACTTTGCAGAGATGTGTGCAGACTACATGGCTTCCACCATTGGGGTGAGTGAGGGCTGCCCCGATAACAGGGACTGGGATCGAGCTGCTTGCAGCAGAAACTTTTTCCTCTCCAAAATGGGAAGGTGTATCAAAATCCACCTGAGTGTTTAAAATCTCTGGTGCTGAAGTGTGGTCGTGTTTTTGGGGCCACGTCTGAGGTGCATCCATTCTTTATCTGTAGCCACAGTTCCCTGTGGCTTTTACCCACTGCACCTTGTACGGACAGGGCCTGTGTTCCTGCACTGGTGGCCTAAAATACAACACAAAGCAAAAACTGAACTAGGGCACCCGTGGGGTGAATCACATTCCTCCTTTGCAGAAGTTCTTTAGGGCTCTGAGAACTTTGCATCCTTCTCCTACTCTCCAGGCTCACTGTTTCGCTTGGTGGATGTTCTGCCTGTAGGACTCAGTCTTCTGTGGAGAAGGACCCAGGGGTCCTGATGGCCAGGAAGGCCAATGGTGTCCTGGTTGGCCAAGGGTTGGCCACAGGCTGACCATGAGGCAGCAGTGTG
>JAPSGF010000099.1:1198984-1242620 GCA_035772895.1 Perdix hodgsoniae | reverse complement strand
TTGAGTTGAATGAGGGACTCCTATGAGGGATGAGCTCCTCTCTTGAGGAGGATGGGGGTCTCGTATGAGGGTTGGAGCCCCCTTGGGGTGAATGAGGGTCTTCTGTGAGGGTTGGGGTCCCCTTGGGATGAATGAGGGATTCGTGTGAGGTGTGGAGCCCCCTTGGGTTGAATGAAGGTCTCCTGTGAGGGTTGAGATTCCCTTGGGATGAATGGGGGTCTCCTGTGAAGGGTGGGCTTCCCTTGAGGTGAACGGGGGTCTCCTGTGAGGGTTGGGGCTCCCTTGAGGTGAATGAGGGACTCCTGTGAGGGATGAGCTCCTCCCTTGAGGAGAATGGGGGTCTTCTGTGAGGGTTGGGGTCCCCTTGGGGTGAATAAGGGATTCATGTGAGGGTTGGGGTTCCCTTGGAGAATGGGGGTCTTCTGGGAGGGCTGGGGCCCTCTTGGGATGAATGAGGGTCTTCTGTGAGGGTTGGGGCTCCCTTGGGATGAATGGGGGTCTCCTGTGAGGGTTGGGCTTCCCTTGAGTTGAATGAGGGACTCCTGTGAGGGATGGAGTCCCCTTGAAGTGCATGGGGGTCTCCTGTGAGGGATGGGCTTCCCTCGAGGTGGTCACTGAGAGGCCTTCTGAGTCCTGTGATATTCCCTTAAGGTGGTGGGGGGGCTTCCTGAGGTATGGGGGTCCGTTTGGTGAAGGGGGACTCCTGTGGACTGTGTGGTCCCTGGAGATGAAGGGAGGTCTGCCTGAGGTGTGGGGATCCCTTGAAATGAAGAGATAGGACTCCTCAAAACAAGGAGACCATCCCCAAGGTGTCAGTGGAGTTCCCTGCAGGATGGAGGTACACTAAAGGCAATCCCTGAGCTGACACAGAGAGGTTCCTGAGTTGTGGGGTTTTCCTTTCCTTTGGGCTGCTGGGGTAAATGGGAGTGTGAGGTCCCCTTTGCATGGGGTCTGTGCCTATATCAGAAAGCTGAGGGTGTTTTCTTTGCAGGGATGCTGTGTACAAACAGGAGCTGGGACTTGCAGTGTGGTAACACACAGATAAACTGGCTTTTATTTTGGGGTAGCTGAAGGGCTGGGGGGGTTGGGGCAGTGGGGTGCCCACTTCTGCCGTGCCTCTTGGCGAGGTGGAAGCTGAGCACAGCTAAAGGGTATATTCCAAAAAGCAGTGAAACGTTCCCTCCCCATCACATCCTTCCTCCAGCAAACTGTTTTTCCTGTTTGCTGATGTTTGGCTTTTGGTTTACTGGGCAACCATCCTGCTTACATGAGTGGTTTAATTTTGGAGAGCGTTAGGCTCAGGGTTAAACGAGGTATTCCAGGCTCTGCGGGAGGGTTTAGCAATCTGTATCAAACAAGTCTGTGCCCTTTTCCCCTCCTGCATGCCGTGGCTTTTGTTGTATGGTTCCCATCAGCTTCAAGAGCGTTGCTGGGAGGGGAATAACAACATGCATGCCTTTGCTTTCCTTTAGAAACACTTCAGGATGTGATTCTGCACTGGAAGTTTTGGTTGAGTGTCTCTGTGCTGTCAGCGCTGTATTGAAGTAGGCACGTGATCTGAATGGCTTCAGCTTTGTGCTTCCAGGTGTTAAAATGAAGCAGTGTGGGGGGGAAATCAATAGATGTCAGCTTGAAATGAGGCTGTAGCTGCTCCTTGGGTGAGCACAATGTACTGCACGTTGACTCGGGGGTGAGAGGGGAGAGTGGAGGTGGCTGTTGGCCCCAGGAGCAGAGCAGGCACTGCCTCTGAAGTGTGGGCCTGTTCTGTGTTAATGAAGGAGAAGGTTGGTTTTGTTTTGGATGAACTTTACAGGCTGCCAAGGGCTGTTCAGGAGATCACATACAGCCTTCTCCTTGCTAAATCTTTGCTTTTTTCCTTCTTTCCCAAGCTTATGCAAGAACCAGGCAAACGCTGCAGGGAGAAGCCTGACTTATTAGTCATTGGGCTTCATTTGTGAAAGTGAGACCAAAACAGTTGTCTTGTTTTGTTTTCTCTGGTAGCAGAAAGGTTTGTTGGAGTTTGTAGGAACAGAAACTCGATCTTCAATTACAGGCTGTCGCAGTCGGGTGAATATTTGGTTTATGCAGGGTTGTCTGTGTGCAGATGTTAATTGTAGCAAGCCTGAGACAGAGTCTGAAGCCTTGTTTTGCTGTGTGCTCTGCAGATACCCAGAGAGTGTGTATCTGTGTGCTGTGTCAGTGCCTGCCATCAAATCAAGGAGCTCTGAAGCTGCAGCCTGATCTGCCTGTAGCAAATCATCCGTTCACTGCATTATCTGAGCACAGAAGCCTGTTGCTGAATTGCACAGTGCTTTGCCTCCAAGGGGCCATCATCCTGCAGGTGTTTTGCTGCAGGAAGAAGAAAAGGAAAAGTCATTCCAGTTGATTGCAGCACCTGGATAATGCAGAAATCTGTCTGTTCCGGGTATATGGTGCTGTGTGACACGGGGTAATTGTTCTCTACCTGCTGGCACAGAACTCAGTGCAGTGTTCTGCAGAACACCCAGTGCTGTGTTTGTTTTTTTTTTGAGTTCTGAGGATGGGAGGAAGGCGTTCCGAGTCACGGTTATAAATCCCCCTGAAGAAGGACACGTTCTCATATCTGTGAGCTTGAGGTGAATGCTGCCTGAGGTGTCAAAGGTATGGGTTTACTCTTACCATAGAATCATAAAGTGGGTTAGGTTGGAAGGGACCTCAAGGATCATGAAGCTCCAACCCCCCTGCCACAAACAGCCACCAAACTCCACATTTCACAGCAGCCCAGGCTGCCCAGGGCCCCATCCAAGCTGGCCTTGAACACCTCCAGGGATGGACGGGGCATCCACAGCCTCTCTGGGCAGCTGTTCCACCACCTCACCACTCATAGGAAAGAATTTCCCCCTGACATCCAACCTCAATCCTCAACTCCTTCAACTTCCAGCCATTTCCCCTTGTTCTGCTGTTATCTCCCCTTTCCAAGAGTTGACTCCCCTCCTGTCTGTAGGCTCTCTTTAGGTCCTGCAAGCTGCAATGATTCACCCCTCAGCCTTCTTTTCTCCATGCTGAACAAGCCCAGCTCCCTCAGCCTGTCGTTGTAGGGGAGGTACTTCAGTCCCCTGCTCACCTTTGTGGCTCCTCTGGACCCTCTCCAGCAGCTCCCTGTCTTTCTTGTACTGGGGGCTCCAGACCTGAACACAGCACTGCAGGTGGGGCCTCACAAGAGCAGAGTAGAGGGGGACAATCACCTCCCTGTCCCTGCTGGCTACCCTTCTGCTGATGAAGCTCAGAATGCCATTTGCTTTCCAAGCTGCTGCTGTCTCTTTTTACTGTTATTTTTATATTTTCTCCTGGAGAAGCAAGTCCAAGAATGAAAACATATCTTGAAACCATCGCACTTCATAGCAGAGATTTCTTCTTCATCGTCTCTTCCTGATGCAAGAAAGCCCACAGTGTCATGAAGACTTATTACTTTTCAGTCCTCTTGTTGTATGTAGTTCAAAGGAATGGGGGTGGGGGACCCAAACCTCTCCAACTTTATCTTCTAGATAAAAGATCTTGGTAAAACAATGTGGTTTTAACATAGAGAGGTCAGTCACACTGCAGTCAAATGATTCGTTGGATGTTACTGTGCTAATTGCTGGCCTAAACAGCTGTCATGTGTGGCTGCTCAGAGACAGGAGGGCCAGTCAGTCTTATTGGGCTTCCAGCACTTCAAACTTCTCCTTCAAGATGAAATGGATGAACTTTTCCTATCAGTTCCAACGCCAGCCCAAAGCTTTTGATGGTCCTTTTGAAGACCTGCAATCCTGATGCTGTGTGGACTGTTGTACACCAACTGTGCTGATGCATTAGTGAATTATTTGGGAGTTGTAGGGAAAAACTGTGTGTGTGAGTGTGTGAAAAATACACTGAAGGGGTTGTTGTCACCCATACAGAGTGATATCCAGTCTGTGGTTCAGGTCTACGTCCATGTTTTCTTACCTGTCTTGCTAACTGGCATGTGAGTAATCTGTAGGTATAGTGGGTTTTGGGTGGAGCATCTCTCAGGGGGAAAAAAAAGGATAGAAGCATTTTTAGAAAGCGACAAAAAGGTCCCGTGTTCTATGAATGTGATAAAGATGAATTATGGAGGGTGGGGAGGAGGGCAAGAAGAAACACAGCGTGGCTTCTGGTGTAATAGATGAGCGCTGAGTGGAATGTGTAACAGCTTAGTGCTGCTTTGGCTTGGATGGAAGGCACCACTTTAGAAGTGCTGTCTCACTCCCAGGTGATCTGACTGCAAGCCAACCATCAGCTGCTCGAATATCTGCCAGATGGAAGTTTTAAAAGCTTGGTCTGCTCCTGTTGCTCCTTTTCCTGCTCTGACTGATGATCAGCTGCAAGAGGCGTCCTTCCGAAGATCACCTGCAGCTGACTTCCAAATTAGAGGGAGAAAGCAATGTGTGATGCCTGCGCTGTACCCAAAGCGTTTTCCTATAATGGGGCTAAACAGCTCTTCCATCTCTAGAAAGAGAGATGGAGTAAAAGCCATCTGTTACAGCCACTAGCATAGGATGTGTCTCTGCACGGCCATGAATGCTGTTGGACGTCCAGCTAATCCAATTTCATTTGTTTTTCAGCTCAGAGATGTCTTTTGTCAGGTTGGTGAAAGTTTCTTTGGATGGAGCAGCAAAGCGTTCAGCCACAAAGCAGCCACTGAGCTACATTTTGCAAGGATGTTCTCTAGCAAGCCTCTGCTTCCAGTCTGGGATTTGTAACCATTTGGAATTGGATGGGTTTTAAGTGCCCAAGTGCTCAGCATACAAGCTTGGGTCTGAGAGCAGTTCAGGGCTTGGAGGACTGAGGTTTGAGGTTGGTGAGCTACGTGGGGCTTCCTTGTACCCTAAAGTCCAGCAAAATACAAAGCATCCCCTTTCTTTCTACCCAGTGCTGATGTGGACTTGTCAGACTGGATGCACACCACGTTCATGAGCTGCACGTTGGGATTTCCAGCAGCTGAGTGAAACAATGCTGTGGCCACTGTGTCTTTTCTGTCATCCCACAGTTGATGATCCCCATCCCAGCCATGTTTGATTTGAAAAACTCCCTGGTTTTCAATACTGAAGAATGAAAACCACACTTAGGAACAGAAAAACTGCAATTGGCCAAATAAACCGTTGCAGCTGAACCCTAAGTGGTCAAAAGAAAATCCCTGCAAAGCTTCTTAGAATGTGAAACCACGTGGTAATATTTCTAATCCATAACCTGGTAGCTTGTAATGGAAACAGAGTGAATTCAAAGGCTGTGAAGGGCCTTTTCAGGTTGTACCCTCCCTCCATAGCTCTTACAGTGGAGAAATGGGCAGTTCTATGAGAAATCTTCCCTCTGAGCTGCACGACGGCTGCGCATCTACCAGTTTTTCAGCTAAAAGAATGTGCCAAGAGCATCTTTTTTTGGAAGCAGCTCTATACCAGCTATTGTTACATCTTCCACTGAGCAATGTGAAAAACAAATCTGCCTCTTCAGTGCTTGACTTCCTCTTTCCTACCAAATGTGCTGGGGGAGATGGGGAGCAGAGGATGGAAAGTGTTGTCTTCGAGTGTTGCTTTCACTTCTCTTTGCTTTGTGCTGCCTCCGCTCCTATGTCAGCGTTTGGAGAACTGCTCCATCAAAGCACTGCGTGAGTGGGGCAGTGCTGTAAGCTGTGCTTCCTCCAGCTTCTGGTGTTTGTTGGAGACATCCCACTTTGGGGGGGGGGGGGGGGGGGGGATGGTTGCAGTGACAGCAAGCGTAGCCCCAAAGGTTGGCTGTTAATCCAGTGGTGGGTTTTTGCTTTCTACAGCGTGCTCCCCAAGCAGTGCAGGTGTGTTTCCTGGACTAAATGGTTTCTAGGTATCTTAGAGAGCCCATTGTATCTGAAAGCTGTAGTAAATCAGTTTTGATGTTTTTGTTTGGGATACAGTGGGGATGGAGGGTGTTTGGGTAACGTTCTTAACTGAGTGAAAGGAAGGTCACATTGACTAAAGGCTCATTCCACGTTTAGGAAGAGAGGCTTACTGCTCTGCTCTTGGTTTGTCATCCGGTAAGATCACAGACATGAATGTGCTTCAGGTTATTATTAATCAGCCCGTATGCTTTGCTTGTGTAATATGGCACTTGCCTAAAATCAAGTGGTTCTTGGAGGTCAGAAGTGCCTTTGCTTTGGTTTTGTCGACGCTTGATTCCACAAAGCGCTTTTTGGACGTCACCTTGGTTTCCATGGCTTGTTTGGTTTGCTGGGGTCGTTCCCATAGCTAATAAGAACTAATGCTGTGTTGCCAGAGGTGATGGTAAGAGGCTTAAGGGACTCCTGTGAGCTGTCTGCTGCAGTCTGCTCTCTGTTAATGAGCTGGGGCTTGCATCTCTTCCATCTCTTTGTATGATTCCCTCTTGCATCGAAGAAGCAGTTATGGGTTATTTGCTCCTCCTGCAAGGGAATAAATATCTGTCTATAGAAACTCAGGAAAAATGACAGTAAGGATGGATAATATTTCTAGCTGCTGCTTCAGAGTCTTTGCTGAAGAGTTTTCCTGCGTTGGTGAGCACAGATCAGTTCTGGGTGTGGAGAGAAGAAGGGTGAAGACCCAGAGGACTTTGTGAAGTGTGAACACTCCAAGCTCACCCCACATATTGATTTTGTTCTTTGCTGTTTCCTTGGTTCTGAGCTCTAGGGATGTAGATTCTCTCTATGAGGTTACAGAGTGCAAAGGGAACCTTTCTTGCTGCTGCTGTTGCTGTTTTGACTAGTTTCAGAGGAGTTGTGCCATAGACTGGCACATTTTGTTGCATGTAACCTTGACTTCAGACGTTGCTATTCTTCAGTTCCCTGTTCCCAGATAATGAAAGATTCCACGCTAAGTACAGTTTTTCTCTGGTTGTGTCTCCATAAGCCATCTCAAATCCAAAGGCTTTGCTTACTCCTCCTCCTTTGCTTTCTCCCTACATCACTTACAGAAGCTTCAGTGTCCTTTGGGCAAAGTCTTTGCGCTGACTGCCCTTGTAGAGCCTCTCAGTGCAGAAACAGGAGGAGCTGTGGCAGAGAATGAATCCCTGGAAGCCTTTATTGAGCTACAGCATGTTCAGGTGAAAGTTCAGAGGTCTATTTTCCACCTCAAGCCAATCATTCAAAAGCCTTCCGCGTGTGTAAGTGTAAAAGAAAGGAAGAGCCTTCATTTAAGGAACCGTGAGCTAAAATCCACTGTTATGTCTGTGTTTTTTTTTCCTTCAGTTGCCTCTTTAGAAACACGGGAGAAGCAGGACAAAGTGCATTTTTAAACTGTTGCCAGAAAGCAGTTATTTGCTTAATAGTTATTTGCTTACTAACCTGCAATTGAATCCCATTGTTTGTCCTGAGTAAATTAAGATAAGAGGAGGATGCAGCTATAAGGACATCCACAAATGACTCGTTGACCTGCTGGTGGTTTTGCAGCCTTAATACCTTCAAGTGCATGCTGAAAAGGCATTAAAACAGAATTCCAGCAGTCCCTTGTGGCACGTCCTATGAAACTGCCATTAAATGCTTCTGCTTTCCTTTTGAGGCAGGTCTGAAATGGTGTGTGATCCTCTTGGCCCGGAGCTGTCGCAAGATGAGCTGTGGAAAGTCAGTGTTTCACTGCAAAGCTTGTGTGTAAATCATCTTAGCAAGTGTGTAAATTGGAATACAAGCATTTTCTCATCCTTCCTTAAGTACTATAAGCAGTGGTTTTAAGCAGCAGTGCCTCTCAGTAGTGTTTAAACTTTCCTCTGCATGCTCTCTTGCTATTAAAGGCTTTGCATTCTGCAGCAAGGTGGACCAACTTTCCTGTGAGGAGTCCCATTTTTTATGGTGGTGCTTTGCATCAAATCACATCAAACCAGGTAACTGAGGCAGCGTGAAAATTACCTAAAATTGAATGAAGTGTGAGTTCTTGTCTCCAGTTTGACTTCCAGCAAGTAAGGTTGCATGGCTGATAATCAGTTTGAAAGCTGGTACAGGTGAGTGAAAGCAGGTAGGTAGTGAAAAGCCAGGGAAATAGACAGTTGCCATATCAAGTTTGCTGTGTTAGTTACTAATGCTCGTTAGCTAAGTGAAGTTTGTGTTTCAAAAGACTTTGTAGAACTTGGTATCTCTGCCTTTTTACATTGGGCAGCCAACACCTGAGAGCTGCACGAGCATCCAGGGACTCAGGTTTAGAAGCTGAGTTCTGTTGAGTTGGAAACAACTGGAATTGCTGTAGTCGCGTTTGTGTTGCTAACTAATCTTTGCCCTCCTGCTTTAATGTTGAAATAGCTGGAAGGATTTTGCTTACATTCTTTCAGAGTCACTGTGGGTCATCAGGCAAGCCAGGAGACTGGGAAAGCTGTGTAGAACCAGGATCTGTACCAGTTTGTGCACAGCTCAGACCTGATCCTGGCCTGGAAAGAATTCGTGGAATATCCAGAAAGGAAACCTCACCACTCTCATACTAAAGAACTTCCCCCCAACATCCAACCTCAATCTTCCCTCCTTCAACTTCCAACCATTTCCCCTTGTCCTGCTGTTATCTACCCTTTCAAAGAGTTGATTCCCCTCCTGTTCATAGGCTCCCTTGAGGTTTGCAAAGGCTGCAAGGTCAGCCCACTGTCTTTCTCCTGTTAACATCATTCATACTTGAACATAGCTGCATTTTTTTTTTTCTGGGATCATTCGATTCCTGTAAGTGAACAATAAAGTGGCTAAGATAGAACAGAGAGTTCTGACTCTTGTTCTTGCTACCCATTATGTGACCTTGAGCAGATACTTAAGAAATGTCAGGAATGCTTCAGGCTCCTCCAGGTAGGCACTGTTCTCTGGGTGGTTCAGGGAGAGCTTACTACAACAAGTAGCTTTGGGATGGCTGCACATTTACCTTTGCCTTTCACAGTGTGTTTTAGATATGAGCAGGATTTCTTCTGAGGGGAAATGGCTGGATCTCCTTCCCTGGTTTGTGCCCACTTATTTTCAAGGCAGGTGGAAGCTCTAAGGTTTGCACGTAAGTCATTGTAGGGATGTTCCATGGCAGTTGCTTTTACACACTTAGGCTGGCAGTTCTAACCTCTTACCTCTGGCTCTGAGGTACGTGACTCATAAGGTTGACAAAGCATTTACCACATGTGTTTTTTTTCTTTCTTTTAGCACCTGTATTTTGTTCTTTAAACCAGGTTTTATGGAATGGCTGCTCTGGTTGCAGAGCATCTCAGCTTTACGGGTTCCCTTCTTGTGTTGAAGAGTTCCTGGTAGTGTTTATAAACACATAAATAACAAAGTCTGCCTCTAATGAGAAGCGACAGCTTTCTTTCCACTTCACCTGAGAGAAAAAGGAAATGAAACTCGGGCTTATTTGCAGCTGTTGCATTTGGGGTGAAATGTGATGGGTTACTTCTCTATCAGAAGCAGCTTCTGCACTTGGAAAGGGGGCTGGTACCTGACCACAGACTGCTTTTCCCTTTGCTTGTAGAAGTGCTGGGCTGTACGTGGCTCTGCCCATGTTTGGAGCTGGTGGTTTCACTTCAGCATTCAGCTGCTCATCCCTGCACCAGCCATGCTGTGCACCGTGCTGAGAAACTGGTCTGGTGAAACCAACCCAGCCAAACAGAACAGCTGCAAGGCCTTCGTGCGGAGTTTCGGTGCCTGGTTGAATGGTCTGTTGGATTTGTTTCTGTAGCTGTTGGTCTGCTGGCTAAAACTTGAGTTATCTTTGGTTGGGTGTAGTTAATGAGCTTGGGATGCTGCTACTGTAGAGCTCTGAGGAATCATAGGGTGGCTTGGGTTGGAAGGGACCTCAAGGATCATGAAGCTCCAACACCCTGTTGCATGCAGGGCCACCAACCTCCACATTTCATAGCAGCCCAGGCTGCCCAGGGCCCCATCCAAGCTGGCCTTGAACACCTGCAGGGATGGACGGGGCATCACAGCCTCTCTGGGCAGCTGTTCCACCACCTCACCACTCTCATAGCAAACAACTTCCCCCTGACATCCAACATCAATCTGCCCTCCTTCAACTTCCAACCATTTCCCCTTGTCCTGCTGTTATCTCCCCTTTCCAAGAGCTGACTCCCCTCCTGTCTGTAGGCTCCCTTTAGGTCCTGGAAGGCTGCGATGAGGTCACCCCACAGCCTTGTCTTCTTCAGGCTGAACAAGGAAATCAGAATAATGTGGTACATACACACTAATGATGTGGTGGGCCAGTAGAAGGTTTATTTTCAGGGTCTGAATCTCTCTCTATCATCTCATACTTAGGGGCATAACCAAGGAAATTGTCTGTGTGATTGGAAACCTGTTCCCTACCTGATGGGCTGACTGGGACAGAATGGAGGAACAGCAAAGGTCAAGCTGGAGGTTTAAACTGTGTTCCCACAGCCCAAAACAGAACGTTCCCCTTCCAGTTGGTTTGTAAGCAGTGAGACCTGAGGTTTTTACAATGAATTCCAGACTTTGATGGGTGCTAGCAGGTCACAAAGCTCAGAGATTAGAACTTGGCTGTGCTCTCTAAGATGCAAGGGCAGGTCACGATGCTCTGGAGCTTGGAAAACAGAAGAGGAAAAACTTGTTTGACTTTGCTTGAGGGTGAATTCATTGTACCATATTACTTCAACCTGTCACACAATTAGCTTGTAATCCAAAAAGGAACTGGGGAAAGTTGCCTTTCTTGTCAAATGAACTGTTCTCTCATTTAATTTCTTTATTTTTCTTATTAATTGGGAAGTGAGCTTGGTCAGTGGTTGACTTGTATGCTGCTGAAGCTGGGAGGTTTGACGTGTGAAACCTTAAGGCACATCAGGGCATCGGTGTTTCTCTGATCAAACTACCCAGGAAACTGCACAGCTTTAAGATGAGGTTTAATGGATGACTTCCATGTAGGTTTGTAATGAAACATGCTTTCTGACATCGTTCTCAGTACCAATTTCTAACCAAAAGGACTGTGTACTCTTGCAATTATGCTGTTTTACAATGCAAGTGGCTGTCCTGTGACGTTTCTTGGCATCCCATCCCCTGCTTCATCCCATGATGAGCCATTCTGTGATCCTGTCCCAGGCTGTTCTTACAGTCTCATAAACGAGCTTAGCAGAAATGAGGCTGAAGCTTATCCACCTGTGCTTTTGAGCCTGCCACGTGAACAGAGATTAAATATTCTTTCAATGGTAGTTTTCCTTCCTTTGAAATTGCATTCCTTTAGGATTAAGTGAGAACTTTAAGGCATAGTGTTGTCATTCCAAACCCAACGATGCCCATTGTTAAAAAACCTTTTAGGACAAAGTGCATACAGGCAAGCTTTGGGTGGGCCAAAAAGGATGGCAGCCATTCGTTGACATCCCTAGGGAAGGGAGGCAAGAGAGAGGGTTTTGTAATGAAAGATTGATGAGAATGTTATACATGGGTGCTGAGTTCACTGGAGTCTCTGTTATGCAAGTGCTGGCCTTCCAAGTTGAAAGAGGAAGCAAAACCAAACAGTAACTTCAGAAACAGAACTGCTTTAAGTAGTCAATGATAATCTAGGAAGGATGATTTTCCCTGAATTTCTGGATGTGTGTATCTGTTGTTTTGCTTTTTAAGGCTGCTGCAGCAGTTCCCAGGATTGCTGTGACTGCGGGGAGCCTCGTTCAGCCCATTCTGATGGCAGGAGTTTGTTGGAGCTCCTTGCCTTCTAATTCTTCTTGGGCATGCTTCAGGCTTGGCTCTGCTTCCGATGTGGTGTAAAACACGTGGGTGATATGCTGCTGTTCTCTTCTAATACTGTTGTGTATTGCTGGGAAGTGATAGTTGGAGTGATTTAGATACGTGGAGTGCAAGTTATGTACAGGACACGAGGAAGAATAGCGTGTTCTGGGCATCACTTTTGCTTCAGCTGTGCTCATGCAGGCTGGCTGCTGCTCATCCAGGCAGCTCATGGTGACTTAACTGAATGCTTATTGTTAACACCAGGTTTCTGCCAAAAAAAAAAAAAAAAAAAGTTGGTGCTTTTATTTTTATTTATTTTTTGGACAAATCATTAAAATGCATACGTAATGATAAGAAAAGCTTCACCTCAATCTGAAGTTCCTCAAACCATTCCTTATTTCTTTGTGTTTTTTAGCGCCGCCTTCGTCACCTTCGGAACATTGCTGCACGTAACATCATCAGTAAGAATGGTTATCGCCTCTTGGACACGTACTTCACTCTCCACCTGTGTGATAACACCAAGATATACAAAGGTAACCCAGCCTTCATGTCAACTCTTTCACCAAGTGCTCTTTTAGGACACTGACTTTGTATTCTTTTTTGCCTCATCAACCTGCTGCCACTGCTGGCATCATTTTTACGAAGAGCAGAAGAGTGCTTTTTAGTCTCCTGAACTTCATAAAAGCCTTCAGAGGAAGCAGGCAAGGAAGCAAAACAGATGGCAGCTTGGGTAGAGTCTCTTAAATAAACCTGTTTTTGTTGCTCTCCTTTCTCCCAGCCAATAACTTTGAGTTTAAGGGATTTAGAAACTTAGAATTTCATAGGAAAGCTGAAGTTTCTGGACACCAGTTCTTTTACTGAGCGTAAGATAGCACTTGATTCTACTTGATTCCATTTCCCAAAATACTGTTGTCAAGAAACACCCATTCATCTGTTCTGCTTTCAACACTCATGAATGTTAGAACTCGTTTCTAATGCTTTGCTTTCCATTGCAATCAGTAGCTCCTCATTATGGAGAGAAGATTTTTATCTTCTTTTTGGGTCTATCAATGGCTGAAGCTTTGGGATTGAGTTTTGTTACACCCAGGCTTTAATTTGAGGCCACCATCTGAAGGTTGTAGAACTTGAGCCTGCCGTATGGGCTTCTGTGATGGTTGTTTGAACCTGGAATGGAATGTTCTGGGTTGTCAAAGATTTTTCTTTTCAGTAAACCCAGGGGTTTTCATTAAAGTCTGTGCTTCAGCCTCTATTGCTGCCTGCTTAAAGACTCTTCTTTTGGCTGGGAGAGCCAAGGGCTGTGTGTCCATCGAAGTCCAGGGTTCTCAGCTCCTCTGAGGTTCTCTTCTAAGCATCTGGAACAGGTCACCCTTGCTCTTCAGGAATGTAGTGCAATCACTTTATCCCTTCTGCCCTCCTCCAGGAAGGCATTAAATAACAAACCAGTCAAATGGGAAGTGGCAACCAAATCCTGTAAATTACTGGCCCTCATTCTTTTCCCAGAAAACAAAGGCACGGGAACATCTTGGTTATAATGATGAAACATTAATTATGACTTCTAATAATTCAGTGAGTTCTCTTGCTTAAAAAAGTTGGCTGCACTTAGCAGTGTGTTCCCAACAGGCTACACCCATTAGCATTTATATTTCAAGAGTGTTACTTGTGTTTTGGCTTTTTATTTCAAATATGAAGATTTTTCTTGGTGTTTAAGCTAATCTAAAAGTGTTTTTCACTCATTTTTCCTTAGAGTTTTATAAGAGTGAAGTGATCAAGAATTCTCTGGTAAGTTATTTTCGTATAAAAGGAACTCTTTTCTTTTGACATTATTTATTTGCCACAGTATACAGATTCCTCAACTGCACACTGTGACTCTCAAATGTGTATTTAAACTCTTCATTCCTTTTAGGAGCATCGCATTCTCCTCCTCCTCCTCGGGTTCTGTTCACGAAAGTTGGAACAGTGAGTTCAGAACAGTAGATCTGCATGTTTGCTTTCACAGCTGTGCAACAAAGATCAGTTGGTACCTCTGCACATGGGACTAAACCCTCCCAGGGTGGACTGCTTCGATGTGAGAACTCTTTGGTGTCCAGGTTAAGCTTTACAACAGATAACTGTTTCAAATGCTGAGGACACCAAATTGGCAAAGTAACCTTAATCATATTTTTAGCATCTCAGACACTTCTTTCATTGTCATAAAGCTGTATGTATCATACCTAGGGTTTGTTTACAGCTCAGCTCTTTCAAGGGTTGCCATCAGCATTGGTTGAGGAGGAGGAGGAGGATGTGAACAAACCTGCAAATAAGTTATGCCAACTTAATTATTGGGGGATAGATCAGGGCTCCAGTTCAGCTTTTGCAATGCAAGCTATGCTTTGGTTTTCAGAAGCTAAATTACAATGTGGAAAGCAACTACCAGTTCTTGATTTGGCTAAACTCAGTTGATGAAGTAATTATTCAGGGCCTTTAATAGCTCTTGGTAAAAGCTGAAATGGCTGCCGTTCATGATGAAATGGTTTTGTGTTAAAATCCTTTGTTTGACATAAAGTGCCACGTTCTAATATCACGCTTAGAGGTCAGGACTGTCAGCTTCACTACTTCTTATCCCCCTTTGAATACTGACAGAATCCAACCTGGAGGAGTTTGGACTTTGGAATAATGCCTGATCGTCTCGATACGTCTGTCTCGTGTTTCGTTGTGAGGATCTGGGGTGGCAAGAAGGAGCATTTCCAGCTTCTGATCGAATGGAAGGTCAATCTGGATGGATTGAAGTACTTGGGACAGCAGGTAATGCAAAACCAGCTATTCTTCTACTTCTGGTTTAAGGAATTGTAACAGCTTGGTGAGCAAATACAGGTTATTAATGCGTGGTGAGTTGGTCTTAGTAGCAGCCACCAGCTCTCACTCAGCTCCCATCACTCAGTGGTAGGTTGGGAATGGTCAGGAGAGCAAGAATGAGGAAAAACTCCTGGGTGGGTTGAGATGAAGGCAATTTAATACATGAGAGCAAAAGTAAAAAAAGGAGAGGGAAGAGGATAAAAAACAATGCAGGGTGCAGAAGCAGTCACCCAGCATCTCCCAGCAGTGATCTGAAGCCCAGCCAGTCCTTAAGCAACAGCTGCCTTGGATGGAATAACTTGTAGGTGGTGTTTCTGAGCATGGTGTTGCACAGCACATCATAACTTTTGGTCAGTTCAGGTCATTCAGTAGCTTCCTTCAGTGTTCTGTTCCTTGTTGTTGGACAGAAGAAACAACTCCCTAAAGATTATTCTGTAGAGCATGCCTTTATTTGAAATAACATCCTTTACATTGACAGCAGGATGTCAGCTGTAATAGTGAACACTCATTTTGTGTCTGCTATGACCACAGTAGCCTACTTTTGAGTATCATTTTATATAAGACAATGTAAAGGCTAATTATTCTCGAGGCTTCTTTGATTGCTTTCCTGGTCTCTTAATTTGCTGATAGCAACAGCAGGGAAGAAGCTCTGGCTGCTTTTTCTCATTCCAAGGTGCATGGCTGAACGTGCTCATCAACAGTTGTGAAAGCTGTGAAACAAATGCTTTTCCTGTGGTTAAACTCAGTTTGCTCTCAGGTTTCTCCTTCTGAAGTTAACAAGTGCTGAAAAACTTCATTTCATCATCAAATAGAGGGGTTTGTGCTCAACTGCAGTGTAAAGCCAACGGGAAGTTGACCTTAAAATCATTTGTTTTCTTTTCTTACAGATTCATGCAAGAAACCCAAACGAGATAATTTTTGGTCTCAATGATGGTTATTATGGAGCTTCATATGAACAGAAGGTGAGGACACCATTGACTTGTTCAGGCTTGTCAGTACTGGTGATGAGCTGAGATTCAATTTCTCGACTGAAGTTTTCCTGCTCGGATGCTCAAAAAACATTAAAATATTTTCTTTTTTACTTTCTTGACGTGATGGATTGGAACTGTTGCTTCTGTTGCTTGTACATTCGAGCTGTTCATGCAAGACTTAGAGCTTACCAAAGACCTAAGGAATCCTGATGACTGAAGCTAAGCTTTGATGCTCTGTTCCTTGAGGCAGACATTTCATTCAAATTTAAAGCATCTGGAAAACGATGAGACTAATTTTGGTCTCTTTTTTGAAGTATTTTTCTCTTTATTTTTATTTTTGTTGTCTTTCCTTGTGGTTTATTCTTGCTGCAAGATGTAGAAGCTTTTGTCACCCTGCTCTGCAGCTTCTGGTTTCTTCTGGTCAGCTGCTCAACCAAATTATGTTGTATAATACACACCTCCTGTATGCGACTCTCTTGTCTGCAGTTAAAGCCAAACTAATTGGCACTAACTCTTCCTGTAACTTTCCTGTGTGTACCTGAGGAATATTTCTGTTCTTAACAGTTAATCTCTAGTTTTAATGCTAGATATTCTGAATCTGAAGCAGCCTCACTTTGGTGGGTATGCTAGCTGTTATTACCAAGCACTACCTAAAGCCTTTAGGAAGGGATGCTCTGAGCTCCATCAGGTGCTCAGAGACTCAAAATGTCTCCAGGGCTGGGGCACCCACCACATCTCTGGGCAAAGGAAAGGTTTCAAGCTTAGTTATTAAAGAGGCTTGCTCTTTAGAAGCAGAGCTGTCTGCTTGTCTGCTACAGTATATGTTACAGATACAGGCACAACAAGCACACAAAGGCTTAATTTCTGTAATTCTGAGATCCAGTTGCTTTGGGGGGGAAGTAGATGCAGGGTTTGTACCTGTGCTGATGTAGGCTGTACTTTAAAGAGAGCTTTTCAAAGGTCTTACTGCTTGATTGTTGGAAAGAAAGCTGCAGCTCAGTAAACCCTGAAGAAAATAACTCACTCTTCTATCCATCTTATCCCTGAGCACTGCCAAATGCTTGGAGTTACCAAGAGCTGTACTTGCTAGCTCTACTGTTATTTCTTTAAGGAATCAACAGCCAGTTGGTCATTGAGTGGAAGCAATCCCTGCTTCCCTAAATGCTCTTGTAGAAAAGATATGAGTGCAAGAGCAAAGGGCGAGTGTTATGGGTCAGATAGCAACAAGCATCCAAGGGTTGGAAGAAAATCTGGAAGTCAGGGAAGGAAACGGAGGAAGATGGTTTTAAGAAAGTCACTACAGTGCTATCAAAACAACCAAACAAAGCCTCGAAAAGCAGAAGTTGGAAATACAACGTCATGGAGAGTCAGTGAAGAAGGACAAAGCAGCTTGCAGAGTGCATCTGTTTTGACACCGAGCTGTAAGCCTCACGTTTCTCTACCAGTGCAGTGCTACAGCTTTCTGTTTGCGCAATTTACAGCACAGGAGCTTCGTACAGAGCAAGAATTCTGAGCACAAAGATGTATTTTGAAGGTTTCCTTGTAGGAAAGCGGGCTGGAAGGTTCTAAAACAGCTGATGTGCATCATATAGCAAAGACGTACATGTCCAGTGCTTTGAGTTGAAAGTTAATCCATTTAGCTCGTATGGGCACACTGTTCTTTCTGTTTGATCACCACTATATCAATTTGATCACTAAGCTGCCAGCTTTAATCAAGAAAAACAAGCGTGGCAGCACTTAATGTTCCTGTCCTACTTGAGATTGTTCTGCAGCAGCAGCTTCCAGGCTCCCACCTCTTTTGTCACAGAGGAGCTGGCGAGACAAGATGGGAGCGTGCATCTTATGGATCAAGTCATGCTCAGCTGTAAATCTATAACATGCCTTGAAACAGAGTTGATAAGAAGTCTCCAGGATGTTTTATTCCACCAATTTCCTTCCTTTGGCTCACTAGTCTTCTTTAATGACAAGGACATTAGGAATGGTAAACGTTTATTCTTCCCATGAATAAAATGCACGTTACTGTAAGAATTTATAAATCTAGTCTGGCTGTTTCAACAGTAGTTCAAAAGGGAGTTAAATAAACAGGGATTCTTCGACACAGTGGGAGAAACTGAGTTAGGAGAACACTGCAACTATTCCTAAGGAGATGTGTACTAACAGGACACTGCCAGCAGTGTCCCTCATTGCAGAGCAATTGGACCACGTGGCCTTTATAGGTCCCTTCCAGCTGAAGGGATTCTGACTCTGTGTCCTGCAAATTACCTTAGAGTAGAACAGTTTGTGTAGAGCACACTGTTTTATTGGGCATTTCTTTTTGATCTGTTGTCATTTGGGGGGGGGTGATGGGGTGGGAAGAGAAGGCTACAACTTGCTACTGGGCTGAGCTCTTCTCATCCTGCAGCCAGGTGATCCCAGGCTGCTTCTCTTCTTCTCTGGAGAGCTGTGTGCCTTGCTTTTGGGAGGTGCTGTTTCTTGAAACAAGCTCAACTTTGTGATTGAAAAACACTTTCAGTTTTCCATCTAGCTGATTCAGGGGTTAAGCCATCTTTCTTCTGGCTTATTCTTTAATTTTTTTTTATTTTTCCTGGGGCTGCAGATACAGATTTCAACATGTAGCATCGAAAGCCTTCAGGATGGGAATGAGGAGCAGAGGTGGCTGCTGATAGGGGGCCTCTATTGCAACGTGATGCATAATGTAACACACAGATCTTCAAGATTATTTAGATGGAACCTTACATTGGGCAGAGAGGGGTGGCTGCTCTGTGGCCTGTGGCTCTTGCAGCTTTGTAGGTGTTGAAACTTAACTGCATTTCAACACCTTCTATATGGGAACAGCCTGTTGAGGCAGGTAAAGAACATATAAATAGGGCTTCTTGCAGTTGTATCCAGGTACACTGATATCACCTTCTATTTTAACATAATTTCTGTACTGAAATGAATATTCACTACTTTTTTTTTTTTCCCCTGCAGTCTTTTAAGTTTCTGGCAATGCTGCTGGATTGCTGGACCTGCTTACAGCTTGCTTTGTCCTGTTAAGAAACAGTTCAGAGATATTGTGGCATTTCACAGCACTTGTGTGGCTGTACCTGATAAGGAGAAATTTGCTATCACACCTTTCCAGAGTGAAGAATTGCTTGTTGGACTGTGTTCTGGTTTTGTTGGTCTCTTAAGAATGACACAGAGTTACTGTGACTTCCAGAAAGCATTCTGTATCTGAAAACATTTGATCTTTTAAGCATCTGTTAAGTGAAAGGAGGGCTTGATCAGTCAAGAAAATACGCTGTGTGTGGAAAACTATGTTAATGACACTGTGTTAATGACCTATATCAATGTACAGCTAAGTGTAGTTGCAGCCCAGGCTTGAGCTGCCACTGTTGCCATCTCGAATGACTTCTACCAGCAGAATGTAAGCTTGTATGAAGGTGCATTTAAAGCATATTAAACTCAGGGTTATCTGGTGTGCTTAGATAAGACAAGCTTGTCGTCCAGATGGAAGCATTCTTCTTGATTTCTAACTTCATGTTCTTTCATTGCCTTAAGGATCACTCAGGTACCCTGAAGAACAGCCTTCTCCAGGTGGATCAGAGCTGTGTTCGTAACTCTTACGATGTCTTCTCTTTGCTGAGGTAAGGATGGTGAAAATACTCTATCAAGCCATTTTAGCTTTTTCAATGCATATAGAAAGAGCTTTTCTAAGTATTAAATCCATCTTCTGGGCTTAAAGGGGTCATCTGGGTAGGGTGGATGTGCTGCTGGTGGCGAGGAGGTGAGCCTTGATGCATCTTTCTTGCTGTCCTTGCTACTGATGATGGGCACTTGAGCACAGTGATGTTCCAATTGCTTGCCAAGCTTGCCTGTGCACTGCCTTGCAAGCGTTAGAATCGTGAAGCTTCTTTGGCAGGGAGTTTCTAAGGGAAGCCCTTTGTTTTCCTCAACAAAATGAAAACTGTTTTAAAGGAGTTTAAAGAATGCAATCGAAGCACCTTGCTGAAGCTTTCTTGGTTGATGCCACAGCTGGGACAAAATAGCTGCTCAACTGTTTTGTTACTGTTGAACTACTGAACTGAACCTGTGCTTTGCATCATCCTCCCATGTAATTCAGAAGATAACTGCTGAAGATGCAGTTACTTTGGTGTGTAGCATAGAACCAGTGCTAATACCTGCCCACTTCTGGTTGCTGACTTAGCTGCCTTTCTGCTTATGAACAACATGGGATGTGGGTATGAATGCTGTCAAAATGGCCTTTTTCAGACCGGTTTTAATGCAGTACTTCAAAAATAATGGCTGTGGGGAGGTATAATGGAGGGTTTGTAAGCTCTACAGTTGGATTTGAGGAGTAAGCTGCATTTAAAAGGTGTCTTACAAGGCAGCTTGTGAACTTTGGTTCTCTAGCAATAACAGCAGGCAAATGAGATCCTTCAGAAGCAGAGTGTGCTTCTGAAGCTCAGAGTGTGCTGAGTGTGCTTTCAGAAGCAGTGGGGAAAACGTTTGGTTTCATGCTGTAGTTGTGTCGTTTGGTGGCGTTGGCAGTAGGTGTCACTGTTGTCTGCGAGAAGGGGTGGCCTCAAATCTGAAGGAGAAGGTAGGAAAAGTTACCGACAACCCGGAGTTATATTTATAAGCTCTCTTATATATTTATAAGCTCTCTTAAAATTCGTCTGCTGTTTCTTGATTCTCTGAAACTAAAGGCTACCTGCAAAACTGGTGCCTGCTGTACAAACCAACCACAGGGATGTTGGGAAATCCTGGTTACCTTCAGGCACAGTCCGTGGGGAGAAAACTCTCACACTGCCTGATGTTAAACCTTGGTTAAACAGAAGGAAACGTGGACTGGTGATGCGTTTTGTTCTTCCCTGATTTCCTTGTGAATCACAACGCAGAAAGAGAAACAGTCGGTCTTGGGCTCCATGGGCAGCAGCCCTGCTGCTAATACGTATCAGTGGATTCTGCATGCTTCATCAGGGCGTCCGTACTGCAGTGCCTCAATGCAGAAGCTGAAATTCACAGCTGGTGGCCTCACCTGGGTACTGTTTTTACTTGCTTCCCTCCTAGTGGGAGAATTCTTTGGGAACAGAGGCAAAGTTCTCTGTGTAGTCCTGAATCCTCCCTCTTACCTTGTGCATGAAGTCAGGTTTTCATACAGATACGCTTGCTCTATTGCTGCTTTCCCATGGCACCTCGCTCAAAAGACTGATGATAGCATTTATTCCTTTCTAATCACCTCTGGTCGCTGTTTGACAGCTGTGCTGTTTCTCCTACCAGCCAGTCTGGTTTGCCACCTCTTCCAGGAGTCCAGGCCTGAACGACCAGCCTGTAAACTGTTTCCTAAGGTGGTTTTTGTGAGCACGTTCCTCCTAGAACCAGAAGAGAGGTGCAGGCACAAGCTGAGTTGTGATTCATCTGACAGGAGGAAATGAATTGTTGCCTGCCTGCTTCTGTCCATTGACTGTAAAGAGAATAGGGAAGTGTCTACTGTAAAGGTTTGCATCTGCTCACATAAATCCCACGTTTTGAAGCCTTTTCCTCATTATGTGCTGTATTTGTTCTGTAGTAAAACCTCACAGCTTGCACATGTGGCTTCCCAATGTGTTTGTTTTTATTTTTTCTGTCAGATTGTGAATACGGAGAGCAGATTGTAATGACTTCTATTTTAATTTCTCAAAGCAAGGAGCAGGGCCTGGTGATGCTGCAGTCTGTATTGGAGCTATTCTGATGCTACAACGCCAACAGGTTTGCAGTGTGAAGATTTGAGACCATGTCCCGCTTCAGTCCTTCCTCTTGAAAAAGCTGCAAAATGAGAGGAACTTCTTCAGCTGTCAGAACTGCTGCTTCTGGGGGGAAGAAATGGTTTTTATTTTTAGTTTTCAGATGAAATGAATAGCTGAAGCTTACGAAGCTGGTGAATAGGCCTTAATGAAAAACACGTGCTTGGCTCCAATTATGTTGATTTAAAAAAAAAAAAAATTAGAATCAATTAGAAATGCCAGAGAGTGTGAACAGTAGAAAGACTGGAGCGTTAGATTAAAAGGGTGCCTGTGTGCTCAGATGCTTAATTGCGTGGATTTACGAGCTAATTAAGCAGGAGGAAAAGTTAGAGAGCTTAGCTTTACACGAGGAAGCGCTCAGCACCTCTGTAGCTCATGAACCTTCATGTTCTGGTGCGTGGACAAGATCCTGAGGCAGCCGTGGTGCAGTTAATAAGCTGTTCACACCACATGGAAGAGGCAACTGTTCTTACAGTCATTGGTTTATGAAGAAGGAAGGCAGAAATGCTGAAGGTTTTTTTTTCTTCCCCTTGGCCACGTTGTCGTATTTTCCTAACAGAGGTCACTTGAAGGCTTTCTAAATATTCTATAGCTGGTAGTAATAGGCTCTATGGTAACGTGGTTCACCTCCCAGAGCCCATTCAGGATGGGTCACCTCTGTCTGAGGTCGTATTGTGGATGTGTCCCTCTAATTGAGCTCTCAATGTGTGCAGTACTGATGGGAACAGATTTAGATTTACTCTTCGTTCAGTTTTTCTTGTCCTTTAAACTTTGGAAAACAGAGTTTTCCGTGTTAAGTGGTATTGGGAGGATGGGATGTGCTGGTAATTGCTACAGAAAGGACTTAGCCCTGTAGGCTGAAATCTCTCCTTCAGTTCCCAAATAGAAAAAAGCAATGTTGTGTGTCCTACAGTTGTTCTTGCAGCCTGATCTGGTGGTTGGCAACTCTGCATGTAGCAAGGGATCAGCGTGTCCTTTTCAATCCCAGAGCCACATCCAGCCTGGCCTTGAATGCCTGCAGGGATGGGGCATCCACAGCCTCCTTGGGCAACCTGTTGCAGTGTGTCACTACTTGTTTAGCTCTACCTCGCTTTGGAAAGAAGCTTTTTAACAAATGGTTCAATTGGTGATTAATTCCTTCTGTCTTTAGCAGCAGTTAGAACTAACAGGATCCTTCCTGGAGTTAATCCCTGAGATGAGGAACAGAGAGACCAAGCGTGCAGTCAGTGGAAGCAGTTGAGCATCCATGGAATTACATAAGCCAAACGGGGTAACTGACTTTGGACACCTGTCCCTTTAGGATATTGGTAGATGTGTGGTAAGAAACGAGGGGACGTAGGAAAGATTTTTGCATTTTAAAATATGCCTTGAGAATTATATCTAGCTTTTTTTTTTTCCCCCCTTCTCTCTTCTTAGAGAAGGATTCCAATTCGTAGCTGTGACCAAAGCTGCCTTAAACGTTTTCCTGCAATGGCCAGACTTGATGTTTTTAACTGGAGAAGATTTCCACCTGGAATACTTGGCTCTCTGCACTGTGTAGGCAGCCAAGAAAAGGCAGGCATCCCCTTGGCTTTGGCCAGGAGCACCCAGGTGGCTTAAAGCCAGCATAAATAAATACGATCTGTAATCAGACCTCTGGAGTGCCTCTGTATACTGCAGTGAGCAGTGCAGAAATGGATGAGCCCATCAGGTGTGAGCTCCTTTCACCTTAAAACTCACGTGGGTCAGAGTTGTGGGATAGCATCTTCCTGGGATGGGAAGTAGTGATGGAGGTGGAAATGGAGATCTGTGCTTTTTTTGAGAGGCTCGTTAAGGTTTTCCATCTGTAGCATCGCAGTTTGAGACAAAGCACTTCCCAGGCATTTTACTCGTGTGGTGCTAAGCTATCTGGACACTGTGACTAATCAGTCATCAGAGGAGTCCATTTCCAAGCCTGGATTTTGCCAAAATCCATGGAAGAGAGCAGCGTGGTTCATAGCAAATTGAAACAGTCCATGAAACTTAAGAGAATTCTTTTGTAGGTTAACATAAATGCAGGATTGGTGATCTTGCTCTGCTGTTAGCCTTATCTTCAGCTTTCCCTGCACACCATGTGAACAGGTCTGCTGGGACCCTTCCTTATTTTGGTATGGCCATAAGGACAGTACACTCATTTCCTTCTCTCACCCTGGGTAACAATCTCAATGGAGATGTATATCAAGAATAGACCACGTCAGGGAAGGTCTACACTGCGTTCTGACAGAGAACAAATGCAATGGGTTAAAGATCTCTCATTGGGAGAATGCTCTGAGAGCAGCGTGGGGGCAGTGCTCCTGTATGGAGGAACTGCAGAATACTTCTGTGAGAGCTCAGACCATCCCTCTGCTCTTTGCCATACGGTAGATCTCTCCTCTGCTTCAGCTTCAGTCGAGATCTGTGAGTTAAAATAAGGCTGCTAGAGGCCTCAGGTTTTGTGCCTGCATTACTGGAGGAAATGGTTCGTGCTCCTCTTCAAGGCTTTCTCCTTTTCTGCTCATAGCCCACACTGTAGTGAAGGTGATCTGAACGTTTGCTCCTTTAGATGTTCCTCCTTCTGGAGGCCTCCCTGTCTGCCCATCTGATGGGTTTTGTTTGTTTTTTTTCCCCCCTTCTCCAATTGCAAGTAGCTGAAAGCATCCACTGTTGCAGAGTCCACGTGGCCTTGATTATTCAGCCACTTAATTCAAGTCCTACCTGTGGAAGTCAACTTGAAACCATCTGAGAGGATGATGGAAAGTATCTGTTCTTTGAAAGCATCTTCTGTGAGTTCCTTACACTGCTGACTCTTGCAGAGGTTTAATGCTGTAAATAAATGAGCCAGACTTACATTTTATTCCCTACTGCCTTCTCTTGTCCTCCATCTGCTTTTGACAAATTGTAGGAGTAGGTTCCCAAGGAAAGTGGGGAAAGGGAGTGGATGATTATAAATTAAGAGATTTTTTTTTCTTGTGGGAAAGTAAATGCAGACAGTGACGGTTTAAGGGGCTATGCAAGAAATATGCTGCAGCTGGCTGGCACTGCCTATAATCTAATCTCTGCTCTGATTTAAAGGAGTATGTGTTACATTGCTTTATTAGGAAAGTCTTGGCTTTGTTTAGTAATCGGTTGGAGTATTTTACTTCCAGGATCCTACATCTGACCAATGGCCAGAAGCAATCTGTTCTGTTTTTAAATCCCTGGTAGTAATTCTCAGTTTAAATTTAGGCTCGTTGTTGTTCTGGCAAATGAGACTCGAGGCGTTTGTTTCTCTCGAGAAGTAATGTAGTTTATGACTGCTGTCATTAATGGATGTATTTATGGCTTCAAGTTCCATACGTGAAAAATCCAGATGACTGATAGAAGCAGGTATTTGGAGTGTGTGGTGGAACTACAAAATATCAAATGTTGAATGAAGCTGAGACTTTTCATTAATGTAAACATAAACATATGTTAGCTTAATAGGCAGAACCATCAGTGGACTCCAGCTTTTTATTTGTTCTTTTTTTTAAGCCAGGAATGGAGTTGCTATGTAAAGCAGTAAATCAGCAGAGCAATTAACAACCAAGAGGAATATTTCACTTGGAGGATGCAGCCCTTCAGTGCCTAAAGGGAGCCTACAAACAGGAGGGGAGACGAGTCTTTGAAAGGGTGGATAACAGCAGGATAAGGGGAAATGGTTTGGAGTTGAAGGGGGGGAAGATTGAGGTTGGATGTCAGGGGGAAGTTGTTTGCTATGAGAGTGGTGAGGTGGTGGAACAGCTGCCCAGAGAGGCTGTGGATGCCCCTCTTGTCCATCCCTGGAGGTGTTCAAGGCCAGCTTGGATGGGGCCCTGGGCTGCTGTGAGATGTGGAAGTTGGTGGCTCTGAATGTGTTGGGGGTGTTGGAGCTTCGTGATCCTTGAGGTCCCTTCCAACCCAAGCCATTCTGTGATGATCCAACTGAGTGAAAGTGATTCAGATGAAGCTTCAAGCATTACTTCAAAAGCACTGCAAGCTGGAAGAGGGCAAACATGGCATCACAGCATGTTCCCAGGCTGGAAAGTTAAGCTGAACCTCTGCACTGTGTGGCCTTTGGGAAGTTGGGAAAACTGCTTTATTGTGTTAAGGAGACTAGAATGTCATTGCTAAGAAGTCATGTAATTGTGAAGAAGTTCAAAACTTGACAGGGTTTTTTTTCCCCAAGTTTGTACCCAGGTTGAGTTAATTGCCAGAACATCAAATCCAACCTTAGAGATGCTCAAAGATATGAAACGCCTCAGATTTTTATTGGCAGGACACTGAGTGAGTACTAGAATGATTTCAGATCTTAAAGTCAAGCAAAAAGGTGGGTTTTTTTTTGGGGGGGAGAGGAAACACTTGAAAAGCATTGAAGAAATGGTCAGAGATGTGGTGCCCAGAGAAATTCATAAAGAGGTGGGGGTGCCCCTTCCCTGGAGATGCTCAGGGTCAGGCAGGATGAGGCTGTGAGCACCTGGTGGAGCTGTGGGTGTCCCTGTGCATTGCAGGAAGTGGGACCAGATGGCCTTTAGTGGTTCTGTCCAACTGAAACCATGAATGCACCCATGAGCCCAGATTTCAGCAATTCAGGATCCAGCAAACAGTGAAGATAGGTGTTGAATTTTTGCCTGCAGGTTCTTTTTAAAGCAGTGATGTAGGTGCAGTTGTTGTTGTCTTTAAATTACGGTATATGACTGATGGTTTTGTATCTATTCCACTTTCCTTTAATCCAAGGGAAGAGAGAGTACTTTCATCTTCTGCAGAGTCTCAGAAAGCACGTGGTATGAGAATGGAAGGAGAACAACAGCTTCACACATTTCCCCTTCCAAATTATATTAGGGTGGCCTCCCCAGCGAGGAATTTTAATGTCTGCTGCCTGGGAAAACGGGTGAGATGAAAGCAATGTGCAACTCACCTGATCTTGGGCAATTGCACAGCAGCTCTCAGGACCCCAAACAAGAGCAGTAAATCGATGAAAGCTATGTTCCTGTTGCTCTGCTGCTGGCTGACCGTGGCTGTGAGCTGCTGCAGGAACACTGCAATGACGACATGTTGGCTAAGATCTCCCTTTAGAAGGCTTGAGTTTCTGCTGTAACTGTCTTGGCTTCCCTGACCATCGATGGGAATTTGATGGCAGGCCAAGAGCCTCTCAGAGCTCTGAATTAGCTCTTAAAGTGCTGTGTAAGTGCTAATTTTAATAAAAAAATAATAATAAAAACCACTTAAATGATCTGGGAAGAATCCTGCGTTGGCTGATAGCGCATAGATTATTGCCATCAGTTGGCTCGTAGTTGTCAATTACTAAACCCATTTGGATTGTGCTCAAGGCACACACTGTGCTAACTTTAGGCTCTAGCTTTGGCCGTGCGTGCAGATGAGAAATGGAAAGAAGATGTGATCTATTAGCATTGAAATTCATCTCCATTAATTGTATCTACATTTTAATCCAGATTTATGGCCCGCGTTCGGTGTTCTCTGTGCATCGGTGCAGTCGTCGTTGACTCCACTGAGGTCTGTTGTGCACGTGGAACCGATGGGCTGAGTCTCCATGCTGGTGTCCTTATGGCTTAGCTTGCATTCCTGCAGTTGGATGACCACAGGTTTCCATGTGGGTGCAGGTAGGGGGGCTGCTTTTAGCTGGGGGGAGGAGAGTTCTGCCTCTTGCTGCCTTTGTGACATGAAGCCCTTGCAGTTTTAATCTCGGAGGGCTGAGCTGCAGGTGTGACTGTGACCTTACTGTTACTGCTTTGAAGCTGTTGGGACAACTGGTGCAAGGATGAAGGCTTGCTGATATCGCTTGCCTCGGTGCAAGTGGCAGCTTTTGACACTCGGGCAGCCAGGTTGAGCTGTAGGAACTCTTTATTGTGCAAGGAATGCCAAGATGATCTTTGGCTTAAAACCAAATCCATATGAGAACCAGACAGTTGCTGAACTGTTTTGTGCACACACTTTTAGGCAAGGATTCATCCGATTGAACTATCCTATAGTATATAATAGTTTAAGAGTCAGCCTTTGATAGCTGTTTGTTCCTCACTCGGGTGTGGGATGGACTCGAGGCTGTTATAAAACTTACAGGTTCATCAGCTGAGCAGGAATGTGGCAAACAAAGCTCTGACAGCCTCCTAGTTTTGTGAATGCTCCTTTGATGGGTAAAACCACACCCCAGCAGTGGGATTTTGCTGCATGAGCATTGCAGCAAGCGGGGCTGTGCAGCACTGAGTGCCTAACAGTGGTCTTCCCATAATAAAATCAGATGAAAAGGAAAGAAAGGGAAAGGTACGTTTCATTCTGTTATTTCTCTTAGCCCTGAGTAAGAATTTCTAATGTCTGGAAAGAAAACATTCCAGACCTTTGGAATGGGGTGGGCTGGAAACTGTTGGGTAGGAGACTGAGATCCTGCTGTGTGAAATCCAGGTGTGTTGGGGAAGGTGGGAAGGCAGTTCCCCATAGGAAATACATGTTTTTGAGAGGTCTTACGCCTCCAGCAGGGTTGTGAGACCGAGCCCATGGGTGATCTGGTGCTGTAGGCTTCAGAAATTTGGCTCCTGTGTGCTGGCTTGCTGGGCTTAGCTGGGTTAGGTGCTGTCCTCACACTGATTAGACTGATTCCCAATGGATGCTAAAGGAAGGTGGTGTGAGAAGCAGTGCTTTGTGATAACTCACGGGTGAAGCATGTGGCCTGGAGATCTTGGTCTCACTGTGTGTGCCTCAATTGCTCCTAAATCTGGAAGGTATTAGAGACTGTAAAAGGAAGGAGCTGAGCAGCCTCTTCTGTGTGCTGTCGTGCTTTGGTCCTTGGCTCACAGCAAACATGTAATGATCCTTTAGTAAAATTTGGAGTTCCTGTAAAGGGACAGAAGTCTGTAATTTTGGCTGAGCAGAGGTGGTCATTAAAGCACGTGTTAGAACAGCCTGGCAGAGTGTTGGCTTAATGCATTGGGTAACTGCCCACTGTTTTACTGTTCTGAGCAGGTAAACTCCTACTCCAGCAGCATGAGTACTTATCTTAACGAAGGGAGGAATTAATGGCAGAGCCCTGATTGGGAAGAGTGCACCTGGGCTTGCAGGACAAGTTCTGTGTCTTCAGATTGATTCTCATTTCCTCCGAGAAACGTGCTAATTTCCATTCTGCTCATGAATTTCAGGATGTTAATTAACTCCTAGATCTGTCTTTTGCCATTGCTTTCCTCTGTGTTTCCTTCAGCAGAAGGTGGCAGTCTGAGTTCCTCTTGCCTTGCTGGCTTCGACGTGCCTGGCGCATTCACCTTTAGGAGCTGTGAGAAACCTCTAATGCAGCTGTGATTTCTCTTCTCTTTACAGGCTTCACAGAGCCCAGTGTGCAATTAAACAGACTCAGGTAACTGTTCAGAAGATAGGAAGGGAGATAGAAGAAAAGCTGAGATGCACATCTACAAGCAATGAACTGGTACGTTTGGTTACTGAAAGCCTTATTCTGTAAACTTGCTGAAGCACCTGGCTGCTATCTTGACCTAAAACCTTTATTTGTTTATTTTTTTTTAACTTGGATGTGAAAAATTTATGCAGGTGTCATTTGAAATGGCAGCTTTACTTGAGAAAGGTATTTGAGGTTTGTATGTGCTACTCAGGTAGACTTATAAGTATGCTTATTTATAATTGTTTTTATGCTGTAGCAGCATAAAATTTGAACAGGATATCATAGAATGGCTACAAAGGAGCACAGTGCTCACCCAGCTCCAACCCCCTGCTGTGTGCAGGTCACCAACCAGCAGCCCAGGCTGCCCAGAGCCACATCCAGCCTGGCCTTGAATGCCTGCAGGGATGGGGCATCCACAGCCTCCTTGGGCAACCTGTTCCAGTGCCTCACCACCCTCTGGCTGAAAAACCTCCTCCTCATATCCAACCTCAACCTCCCCTGTTTCACTTAAAACCATTCCCCCTTGCCCTGTCGCTATCATGTACACAAGAAGTTGATCAGGAAAACCAAACTTTAATTCTTCAAGTAACTCTTGGTGGGTTCTTGTGATGGATTTAGAATGAGGTGAGTTTGCTATCTGCATCTTTTTTTGACCTACTCCCTTTGGGTGAATGGAACTCGAGCAAAAGCTGTCCCTCAAGTGACATGTTAATTTTAAGCAGAAATTGTACTGGACCTTGTAATAGCTTTTGGCAGTTTGTTTTGCCTGACCTGTTGCCTTTCCCTTAAAAATATACTGGCACCTGGTTTAGGTTTTGTCCAGAAGGATCTCAGTCTTCTGACTCAGGTCAAAGCAACGAGTCTGCAGAACAGAACAGCTCCCATTTAGAAGATCATGCTGGTGCTCGAGTGGTTTGCATCTGGTGCCTTGTATAGGAGGAAAAGGCAACTTCTGTGATGTAAGCTTTAGAAGATGGATTTTTGCTTTGAGAACACTCCATTTCAGGAGGTGCCAAACTGTGTTTAGGGCTTGACAGAGTGTGAAAATGGGGAGAAAAAACCGATTGCAGCGTTGCATTGCAGACAACTTCAACTCCCTTAGGAGCAATTTAACTCTAACCTATAGCTTATTGGCCTTCTGCTGGTATCCTGGCTGTTAAAAGGCTTTTAATCATCTTTATCATCTTATTTTTCTTTCTGGTTATAAATCTCCTTGTCCCTCCTTCCAAAAGCTTTTCCGTAATGGATTTGTGAGCACAGCTCTATGAAGAGCATTAAAACCAACACTGACAACAGCATTGCACGTGATGGAGCTTCTTAGTAAAATGATCTATAAAACAAGGAAATAATTGCCCACTTTTGCTTTGTTTAACAGTCAAAACTCTTCCAGGGATTCCATTCCTCTGTAGAAATGTGTGAAGTATGGTTTCATTCCTTAATACTGAGTCACGTTTCCTGCTGAAGCCTTGAACCAAGAGGCTGAGCATACATGTGTAACTGAGGCAAGCAAGCAGAGGGAAGAGCTCAGTCAAGTGCTGCCTCTTTCTCACACAGTGTTAAGTATCCTTATCTCCATTAGCTGCTTGGAAGAAGTGAAAGCTGGCTGAGTCATACGGTGTGGCAGTGCCTGGTGTGTGTGCCCAGGGCTGCCCCTTGGGTTAGGACCTCTGTCCAGGCTATGGCTGGACCGCAGGTTCCCTTTCTTTGAGTCTATCCTCAGTTAAAGAATTACAGGATTGTAGAATGGCTTGGGTTGGAAGGGACCTCAAGGATCACGAAGCTCCAACCCCCCACCACATGCAGGACCACCAACATCCACATTTCATAGCAGCCCAGGCTGCCCAGGGCCCCATCCAAGCTGGCCTTGAACACCTCCAGGGATGGACAGGGCATCCACAGCCTCTCTGGGCAGCTGTTCCACCACCTCACCACTCTCACACCAAACAACTTCCCCCTGACATCCAACCTCAATCTGCCCTCCCTCAACTTCCAACCATTTCCCCTTGTCCTGCTGTTATCCACCCTTTCCAAGAGTTGACTCCCTTCCTGCAGGCTCCCTTTAGGTATTGAAAGGCTGCAATGATTCACCCCTCAGCCTTCTTTTCTCCAGGCTGAACAAGCCCAGCTCCTTCAGCCTGTCTTCATAGCAGAGGTGCTGCAGCCCCCTGATCGTGGTTATTCTCAAGCAGTATTTGGAACTGAAAGCACACTCATAGGAGAAAACTCTGCTTTGCTTTGCTGACAGCAGCATCATTTCCTAGGGAAGAGAATGCCTCAAAGGAAAAAACTGATTCTATTAAAGAGGCAGGAAGTGAGAGCGTGTAGAGGAAATAAATCCTTAAAACTTTAAAGGTAGGAATCCTTCCAGTGTAACTGCATAGTGACACAGTCTGTTCTCTACTATATGTTCTTTTGTATCCTTTTTTTCTCATCACACTGAAGCTGGGATAGGATTTAATAGTGCAACTCAGACATTTCTAGCCTTTTTCCAGCCTCCTGCCTGGCTTTAGCAGAGACTCCTTATTACTCACCTTCCTCCTGTGACCAAACCCTGTGCCAGGGAATTCTTGCTGTGCTGTTAGCATCCGTGTGTCTGTGCTGGGGGACTTTCCTGCTGCCTCTCTTTCATCTTCTGATTTCTGCCCTGGGCCTGGTTGCATCACAGAGAGAGGAGATGGATCCTGCAGGACAAGCAAGCGCTCCAGAGCACAGCTGAGGTTTTTCTCCTTCCAAAGCAGTAAAATGATTTTGGTCCCTCGTAATCTATTATATGTGGTTAGTTGTTGTCTCACCTTTTCCTCTGTTAGGTGCTGGTCTTGTTCTGTTTCTTCTTATTACCTCTTTGGTGGATTTACCTACGTGAGGAAAAAGCTGAAAAACAAATAGATTGCTTTTACTGCTTTTTCACCTATTTTATTCTTCTTCCACTAGAAAAAGGAGAGTGAATGTTTACAGTTGAAGATCCTGGTGCTACGTAATGAACTGGAGAGGCAGAGGAAGGCCCTTGGTCAAGAAGTAGCTTTGTTACATAAGGAAAAGAATACTTTACACGATAAAGGTGAGCATACAGATGTTACTGCTTCTGCTGCAGGTGTTCATAATCTGAACAGAAGAGATTTAAAGCTGTGCTTAACTAAAACTTCCTGAAAGAAATCAGAAGAGCTGCTCTGTAGTGCAGTAAGCAGTGACACCATGCAAGTATATTTTAATGCCATGAGGGATGTTTCTGAACATGACTAGGATCCCACTCTAATTGTTTCAAGACAAAAATCATCCTTAGTAGCTTGTATAGTAAGTAAAAGGTGAAATGTTTAATCATTTTGGCCTTTTGCTTTACACTAAAAGTGTCCTATGATGAAATGCTACATGGCTGTGTCTTCTGAGCTCACCGGCAACCAGGTTAACATGGATGTCTGATCTTGGTGGAGAAGTTTTTCTGAAGTTCCAGTTAATTTTGGCTGTGTTTAAGCTGTGTTAACTAAACTATGCTGCCACAGTGGCCGTGGAGGAAACGAGTCTTAGAAGAGAATGAGGTTTTGTAGGCTGCACTTGGCTGGTGGATTATTGTCTAGGGCATGAAGAGTGACACTGTAATTCCCCAGTTTGGCAGCATGGCACAGAAAATGAGCACCTGGGAGTAAATGAAAGGGTTATTCCAACACCTGGATGTTGTAAGCTTAGATACTGATTATAACTAAGAAAATCTTTGGTACTACTTGTTCTTGTTTCCTGATTCCTCTTATTGTTTAGGAAATGCATTTGAGGCTGAGTACCAGAAGCATCAAGAGCGAAATGAATCCCTGCATGAATTAAGAAAAGAATGCACTGCAAAGAGGTAACAGGACCTGTGGTTTTGTTTGTTTTTTTTTTCCCCACTTGTCTGCAATTGGAAAGGAAGTGCAGGTTTGAGAGTAAGGCATTGAGAGGGGCATCTGTGGTACAGATTTCTTCCCTCTGTCCCTCTGATGCTTCTTTTAAGAGATGCTACAGTTCCTGGAAAACAGACATGATAATGAACAGTAGCAAGTGTAGAAAAAGATGCTCTGCACTCCAGGACTTTCCTGATAATTTTGGTGAAGCTCTGCTTTGTAGCAGTTAACTGTCATAGTCAAAACATGCCTATGATAAGAGAGACAGCTGATAATGAAAAAGCTAGTGTTGTCTCCTGCATTTATCTTAATGCAAGTATTTTGCTGAGGGAAGAGGGGTGGTGTTTTATAAAGATGTGGGAAGGGTGGTGGGTGCTGATATCTCATCAGAGCTTTTGAAGAAGGTAATGATTTTGGGTTCTTTCTCCCCAAAGAGAACTGTTCCTGAAGACCAACGCCCAGCAGACTATTCGATGCAAACAATTGCTCTCAGAGCTGTCCTACATCTACCCTATCGATCTGGTATGTTTTGGGTGTTGTAAAATCTGTGCTTGATGTAAGAAACAGGAAGCTCATGTCATACCTGGAGCAAACCAAACCTCTGTTTTCTTTAGCTTCCCCTTCACTCATGTGCTGCTTTTTACAGCTTTTTTCTTGGATTTGGTCCCCAGGCTGTAAGCCTCACACAGTGAGGACTTATGCCAGCACCTCAAATAATTTACACTCTAAGAGTAGAATGTAACTATAACTTAATGGATACTTGCCACTTCCTATATAATTGTATAAAGCAACCCTGGCAGTAGGCTAGCTTCACTCTAACGGGGCTCACAAAACCAGATGTCAAAATGTAGAGCTCCTAAATCTTTCTCTGCACTGAATCAAGATAAAGTTCTTCCTCTTCAAACAGAAATCCCCATTTATTTCTGAATTACTTGAGATGTGGACTGAAATGTTACCTCCGTCTGTCCAGGCATCACTGGGTGTTTAGTTTATCTTTACAAGATGTGCTTTGTTGTCTCTGGGTTTTGTGTAGGCTTCTGTATTCTGGCTGTTATTGTCCCATTCTCACTTTCTGTTTTTAAACTTGCAGAATGACCAAAAGGATTACTTTGTTTGTGGAGTCAAGCTTCCCAACTCTGAAGACTTTCAAGGTAGCTGGATATTTAATTCACTTCTCACAGCTGCTTCTGAACTCAGTAAAATTAAGTAAACTGATGGCAGTAGTGAAGGATTTGCATTTCTGATTGGAAAGATGTGGAGTGGAAGAAGACTTGCTCAGTATTTGGTCCTAGTTAGTGCAATTCCTAGCTAGTGCAGAAGTAGTTGGACTCTCAGAACAGTACCTCTGTATTTTGAGTTTAAATGGTGATGCGCATAAATATGACTTCAAAGCTGCCTGACTCTACTTCCTGCCATGGTATGGCAGTATTTTACAAGCCAGCTTCTGCTGTAGCTTTTGACATCATCTTTTTGCAGAAGCAAACACACACCTGCCTGTGTCCCAGTCGTGCAGGTGGCTGTGTGCATTCATCTGCGGGTGTTGAACTGCCTTAAACTCTTTGAAAGGGAAGATAACAGCAAGGACAAGGGGAAATGGTTTGAAATTGAGGGAGGGCACACTGAGGTTGGATGTCAGGGGGAAGTTGTTTACAGAGAGAGAGTGGTGAGGTTGCAGGGGGATTGGAGCTTCATGATTCTTGAGGTCCCTTCCAATCCAAGATGTTCTGTGATGCTATGAAAATTCCCTTGGATTTCTTGCTTGCAGTGCTTGTTCACTCTGCCAGACATGCATGGTTTCTGGGGCAAAAGCTTCAATTGATTACCTAAGCCAATAGGAATTAATTTGTGCTGATGGGTGCATTATTAAATGCCCTAATAATGGAAGCATAATCTTTAAAAGAATCGCAGAATGGCTTGGGTTGGAAGGGACCTCAAGGATCACGAAGCTCCAACCCCCCACCACATGCAGGGCCACCAACATCCACATTTCATAGCAGCCCAGGCTGCCCAGGGCCCCATCCAACCTGGCCTTGAACACCTCCAGGGATGGACGGGGGATCCACAGCCTCTCTGGGCAGCTGCTCCACCACCTCACCGCTCTCACAGCAAACAACTTCCCCCTGACATCCAACCTCAATCTTCCCTCCCTCAACTTCCAACCATTTCCCCTTATCCTGCTGTTATCCACCCTTTCCAAGAGTTGACTCCCTTCCTGCAGGCTCCCTTTAGGTATTGAAAGGCTGCAATGATTCACCCCTCAGCCTTCTTTTCTCCAGGCTGAACAAGCCCAGCTCCCTCAGCCTGTCTTCATAGGGGATGAAGGGAGCACATTGATTAGTTTCCCTGGTTGTGCTGTGTATAACAAGCTCAGTTGTGCAGTTCATGAGCAAGCAACGCTGTGCATCTTTTGGCCTGTCTCAGTGCTCTGATATTAACTCCTCATTAAAAGAATGACTAACTCCTCCTATCATAATCTCTAGAAATACTGTTACTGGGAAGAAGTACTAAGCATTCAAGTTAATGAAATAAGGAGTTAGATTTGAAAAGCAGCTAACTGTCTCATATCTATATAGCCTGTCTTGTTCTAGGGGTCAGTGTGATGCTGGAGGTGCTGAGCATCAGTAAAAGCTTTATTAGAGGGACTTAGATTAGCTGATTGCCCGTGGCTCCCATGTGCCCTGGTTGTTATGTTGTTTATATTGGTGTTCTCTTGCAAAGATAGGAAAGAAATCATAGGAAAAAAGCAAAACAGAAAGGAAAAGAGAAGTTTTTAGGCTTGAAAGGGTAAAATGAAGGGAGGACACTCCATCAGCCATTTAATAGAAGCATTTAATAAAAGGAACAAATGGTAAACTGCAAAGAATTGTAAAGCCATCTGTTGGCTCCCCTTGCATCTGTTCTTAGGCTATAACTTCTGATAACTTCATTAATTATATTGTTTGCTGAGTGCTGAGCAGCGAGGATGAATCTGTGTGGCGTCATCAATTGATTATTTTTATGTTCTTTTTCACAGCAAAAGACGATGGAAGCATCGCTGTTGCCCTGGGCTACACCGCTCATTTGGTTTCAATGATATCCTACTTCTTACAAGTGCCACTCAGGTATCCCATAATTCACAAAGGCTCCAGGTCTACGATCAAAGATAACATCAATGACAAACTGACAGAGAAAGAGAGAGAGTAAGTATGTCACAGATGTACCCCTACTTTCTTCAAAGCAACAGGTCAGCAACAAAACACACCTTGAGCAGATACCTGAACTTGAGCAGTCCTGTGTTCCAAGTAAGACCAGCTCAGCTGGGTTACTGATCTTGAAGTTATTTGTTACAGTCTTCAGTAGCTTTGGGACAATACTTTTGAGTTTCGGGTGTCCAAATTCTGTGATCCTACAGTAGTTAGTCCAGCTTTGTCATTTGGGCTGGTTTGGCAGGCATATGCTATGGATTAGGCATCTCAGAATGACTGAAAAGCCTGAATAGTGTGTCTGGTAGGTAAGTTGTGGCTTCTGATGGAAAAACTCACCTTTTTGTGTTCTTTCCAACTGGGGGAATGAAACGCACATAACAAAAGTAACCTTTAGTGAGGCTGCCAGTGCTGCTGTAGTGCTTGCAATGAAATAAACAGCTTTGTTTAACACAGGGATTTTAAACAGGTAGAAAAAGAGTGTTACAGATTGCTGCCTACTAATAAATCAGTGCTCAGTGAAGAGGTTTTCATCTGGTCTGTGTTCATTGACCTTCAGTGTGCACCTCGGCTATTGTTACGCTACTGGGAAACTATCTTGCTGTCCTTAAATCCACTCCGAGTGTTTTTCTCTTGCCTTTTGGCTCTCTGCCTGTTTTCCCACTGTCTCTGCACCTGTGTGCTTCCTTATGAAAGCAGTGGCAATTACTGCCTAAGCTTTGCTTTGTAGCCTGCAGCTCAAAGGAATGCAACGCTGACCAGCTGTGGGAGTCCAGCTGCTCCACTCTGATCCTCTGTGTCTGCAGCCACAGTTGCAAAGTCAGGTTTGCAGCACCAGTAACTTCCTTACGTGTTGTTTTTTTTTCTTCCCACTTGTAACGTTTGAAAAAGGAGCAAAGGAAATGGCTGGGGGAAAATAGCTGCCTCTATTTCCTGCTTCAAAAGGCAAAGCCTTCTTTTTGGATGCACACAATTGAAGCATTGTAGTGTTTTAGCAGTATTTCCTAATAGTTCAATCAAGATGGAAGGGTCTTTCCACGTTGTGCATAGTTGGGAGGGTTGGGATTCTTGAAGCATCCGATTTCTTTTTGAAGCTCAGCAACTTCTGGCAGGCCAGCAGAGGTAATTTGCCTTCAGAATTAAGCTGTCACTGAGGTCTTACTGTTCTGACAAGATAAAATATGGATTGCAGTAGTTGTCCTGCAAATGATTTTTGATACCAGTTTAATAACTTGCCCGAACATTTCCTGGATAACTTACACAAACACATTAATGTTCTATTAAGAATAGTCGTCTAAGCATATGTAAATCCCCTCCATACATCTCATTTAAAAGAGCAGCAAGCTGAAATGTTGCTGTCTGGAAAACAAATTTGAGGAATGAAGCTGCCTGTGTGTGGGTGTATGAAGATTAAACCAATTTCCTGTTGTCTGAGACAAAGTGGAAGGCTTAGTCCTTCAGGCTCCAGCTTTCCAAACCCTCAGGACTCAGTGCTGTATTTCACAATAGGTTTCTGAAAAGGAAAAAGGTCAGCTAAGTATTTTAATCCCTGTTGGGCTGTTTACCTGTGTTCTGTAAGGTTGTTTCAGGATTAACTCCTGCCTGAGATCTTCTCTGCTCAGCTATGGGGGAGCCAGTCCCTCCAACTCTCAGGTGAGGTGACTTGAGTTGCTATAGGAAACCTCCAATGTCTTTAACTTGCACTTCTAGTCTGAGAGCTCATGTTTCTCATCTGCTCTTAACTGAATGGAGCACAGCAATTAACATGATTAAATTTCTTTATTTCAGTAACCTGCCCTTGAGCAGTGACTCAGTGGTCCTTATGGGTCCCTTCCAACTTGGGGTGCTCTGTGGTTCTAGTTTCTGGCACTGATGCATGCACACAGCAGGAGGCTGTGGTTAGCATCTCTCTTGCATCCAGCCCCATTACTGTGTGCCACTGGCAGGTATTCTAGTTATTTTGCAATTGTAGAGATGGTGGTATTTATAATCTACTCAATACCTGCTCCCTCTGTATCCTATTAATGCATTTTGGCACTACTGAAAGGTTGTGTTTATGGCTTCCTGAGCCAACGCAAGGCAAGAATAGAACTTTGAGTAAATACCTCATTAACATGTTTCCTTCAGTGGCCCCTTTCAGCATCTTCAGAATGCATCATATATATAAGAGGGAGCAGCACCCCTTCCAGAGGCTCTGAATGCAGAACTGCCAAATTGAAGCTACTTAACACAGCAGTGAGTTCCTTCCAGTGACAGACAAACACCCTTGCTAAATTAGCTACCTAAATTCCTCGGCGTTGTGGAATAGAAACACAACACTTCATCTTGTCTTCGGAAACATGGTAAGAATGCTGGAAGTCAACTAGTGATGACCTGCTCTGATGCTGTCTGTCAAGTCCTGTGTTGAATGCTTCCCTTAGCCTGCTCCCAGAGTTTTAAACAAGGCGTAGCTTCTGATTTGTAGCAACATAAGAAATGCTGTGTCTGGAGTAAGACATGCTTTGAGGAATTGCCTGTGCTGGTGGTGCTGCCATTGTCGTATTATTTTTAGATAGTCTCAGGTCTTGTCTTGAAATGCTGATATCAGCTAAACATCTTGCCAGGTGAATACTGCTTTTTGCTCTATCTGAATCTTTTCAAATGATATTGATCTTGTTTGTTTGAGTAGTGTGTGTACTTATGCCATCTGTTTGGGAGTCTTTTGGCTTCTGTGCTGACTCAAGGCTCTAATTACTTTCTGTGTTTTATAGTGGAAGCTTCACATGACTCTTGCTCAGGTTTTAAGTGTAGAATACCAAAGAAGCTGTGGCTGCCACATCCCTGGAGATGCCCAATGCTATGGATGGGGCCCTGGGCAGCTGAGATGGTAGGGGGCACCCAGCCCACAGCAAGGGGTTGGAACTGGATGGGCTTTAAGGTCCCTTCCAACTCAAACCATTCTATGATTCTATTTTGTGATGCCATTTGAAAGTGGTATCATAGAACAGCTGCCCAGGGTCCCAATCTGACCTGGCCTCAAATGCCTCCAGAAATGGGACATCAACGATTAAAGAATTTCCTTCTAACATCTAATAATGCAGACTTTAAATGAGCTGTATTTCTTTAGGTGCCAAGAGCTTAGAGCCTGATCTCATTTTGTTGCTTAGTCCGTTTGGTAGAGCAGCAGAGGTACAAATAATTAGAACCAGGTCAATGGGATGAGGCCACCTTGTAGCAGCAGCAGACTGAATTCAACATGAAATGTAGGTGACCGTCACATCTTCAGCACGCTTCTGTGTTCCTCCAGGATGGGAAACTGCAAGTGAGTTCATCTTAAGGCGTCTTATTTACAGCCAAAGCTGATGGATGCTTGGCCAAAGAACTGTAGTGGTCTGTGAACGTTAATGTGTTTGCATGGCTTTGTTGATTGAATCCCATTCAATCCTGCAGGGTTTCTAGCTTATTTTGGGATGCTTTTAATTGGTTTAAGAGGCCAAACTTGAGAGAAATGGAAGAGTTAAAGTAGTCAGGCCAGGTGTACTTTTAATGTGCACGTGTTTGAGCAGTTCATTCCATGGGCTGGGGTTATATTTAATACAAGCTTGTTTGCACTAATAAAGCAAGCTTCCATTTTACTTTGTGTGGTTCACACACTACGTCAAGCAGTCTCACTTATGACCAGCAGGTTGTGATGCAAGAAGTTCTGCTTGTTGGACCTGAGGAAAGGAAAGCATCGAAAGTGATTCTGTGACAGCAGTGCTTCCATGTTACCTACCTCAACAAGCTGGGGTGCCTTTCACTTCAGTGTGGAAAGCTGGATTTGCAAACAAGAGGGGCAGAGCCTTGCTGAGCAGGCATGTGGGCAATGCTTGGGGGTGTTGGGCAAGCACTCATTGAATGAGCTCAACCTAAGAGTGCTCCGTGCTGCTGTTCCTAAGAATGTGCAAGCTGGAAAGGAAGGGAGGTGGTTATTGCTTTGTGTCCAGCTGCAGATAAACCACTTGCAACGCAGCCATCTGAAATGCTGTGACACAGGCAATAACTTCACCCTGATACTAACTTCATCCAGCACGACAGAGGAATCTTTAATCACATTTGGTGCTTCAGCAGGGTTGATAAAATGGCAGCTCTGGGGAGGGGAGGGGGGGAAGATGTTGGCAAACTGGAATCAGATGGGGGGAGATGGCTTGTTGAGAAATCTAATAGCTGTCAAAGCAGAATTGATTCTTTGTGGTGGATTGAGTGTGTGTTAAGTGTTCAACTGTATTGCTCAAAGAATGCTCTTTGGCCATGAACTTATCTTGAACTGCATTTCTGCGTTCCACATTCTTGAGGATATTTAGCCAGAATCCAGGGCTGTTTTATACTCGATCACCAAAAATAGTGCTTTTGCCTTCATCGGGCCGTCGTCATTACGGTGAGTAGATTATAAATTACATCAGGTGCTCTTTAATGAACGTGGATGACATTAATGCTGGCTCTGGGAGCTTGACAGCTCGTGTGTGCTGCTAGCCAGGCTGAGAAAGCAGAGTTTGCTTATTGCAGGAGATGAGCCCACCGCCCCCAGACATCCCCAGCTGAAACATGTTTCTGTGAAGATGTACTGCTCTTTGCTTACTCCCATTAGAACTCTGTGCTCCTGATGAGGTTATTACTCAAAGCATTACTTCATTTTTTAAAGGAGCGAGGACTTGACCTGCTTCAAGTGTCCTCTAGTTAAAAACGATCCCTCTGTGGCAGGGAGATGTAGAGCTCTGATAGCAGGGCTGTCTGCTCTATCCATACACCCAGTCCTCGTGGTGTGATATTCATCACAGGGAGCACAGCAAGCCTTGGGTTCAAGCTGCAGCGTGTCAGAGAGATGCACAATCAACAAAAACCCACCCCTGCTGCTTATTACACACATTGCTGGCTGAGCTTCTTAGGTGTGTGAAAGTCTTATTTGCTGAACTGGTAGAAAGATATCTCTTATTTTTTTATTACTACTTATACATTTGCAACTAGCTTATCAAGACTTTCATAACTTGGGTCTTTGGGTTCTTTCCCTACGTCCAGCCTGTACATATTGAAGTGATTGTATGCTCACCAAGAGCAAGGTCCCAGCAGTTGCACTGCTTAATAGAAAGATGGCAGTGCTTCTGCTTTTGATTATCTCATTGTTGAGCTATTCAGATAGGCATTTGGCAGGCATGTTTCATGCAGTTGAACAGCCAATATGTAATATATTTTTCTTTCCCAGTAAACTAATTATCTTTGCATTGTGTCAAGTGTGGACGGGGAAGTGCTTTTCTCCCCTGGCAGTCTGTATTTTTGTCATCAGGTTTGTTTTACAAGTATTTGTTTTCTCTCAAGTAGAGACTAAAAAGCGTAAGTGAATTCAGATTTGATTACTCTATGATTCATATCCGTGTCTTAATCTCATCTCTAACAAAACCAAGTGTCTACTTGTGATTTCTTTGACTGCCATTTCATTTGATTTCCAGCTTAATTCACCAGGTGGGGGTCTTATTTCTGCCTTTTCTGATCCTGCTGTTTGCTGGCAGACTCGTTAACTGTTCCTTGCAGGCTGTTGGTCGCACCGAGGGGAATCTGCCACCTCTGCTATTGACTGGCAGCTTGATATGAAGGGGACCCACAGTGCTCTGAGCTGCATCTCTGAGGAGCTGAGTGGTGAAGGCAGGTTTGTGCTCCAGTGTTTAAATCGTGTTTTTACCACCAAGAGTCAGCTGGGCATGTTATTTAAGATTCATGCCCATCTCTGCTCTGGAGTGGATCAAACCTCAGTGTAGCTTATCTGGAAGGGAAGGGGGGAGTTGGGACCCTGAGCGACCTGATGTAGTGCTTGATTTGGTGGTGGGCAGCCCTGTGCCCGTGGCAGGGGGTTGGAACTTTGAGGTCCCTTCCAACCCAAGCCATCCTGTAGCTCTGTGAGCTCTCTTGATGTGAAGTGTGTTGGGGGAGTAGTGGTTCAGAGCGCGATGGTCGGGCAATGGTTGCCCTGCTCACTCTTTTCACTTAAAGGCTTTCAAGGTTTGCTTTCTTCTGATGGAGAAAAGCCCTAGCACTTCTCCTCTTGATGCAGCATTCCTTTACGATGAGCAAATAGTGTGCGGCGAGGCTGGAGACAAAACTGCTCCTTCCTCCCCTGCCTGCCCCTGAAAAAGGGATGGAGTCGAAACTTAAACTTGGGTAAACACTTAAACCTTGTTCTTGTCCAATCCTCGTGCTTCAGCCACATCACACAAGAACTTCTTGTTTTTTCAACTCTTCATCTTCACTGGAGTTGGGTTTTATCGTTGCGTAGGTCATCCTATCCAAGGACTTAAGCTTGAAATTCATCAGTTTCTAAGCTGCCCTGCTCTTTTGGTAGAGCTGTGTGAGGCACAGTTGTTCTCTTAATCTGCTGGATGACTCCTTGCTATTGCATCAGTAGTGGCTGTGACAGTCTCAGGAACCCCATCGGTTCTTTATCTCCTTAATAGTGAATAATTAGGTTTCAGCTGTGTGCTGCCAAGTCAGCCTGCTGCACGTTCAGCTCACTGCAGCCTTTCTGCAGTTCTGAAGCATCCTCTGGTGGGGGCATTTGGTGTCTTAACACGTACCACCATTACTTGACTTTGGGAGTTACCAACAGTGCTGGTCTTCAAGCACTTGCATCATTTTGTAAATTCATGTTATTTAACAGTTCCAAACGAGATAATTGTGCCATGCTGCAGCCGAGGGAAAAGCAGTTGGATGTGATGTGCAAAAACCTTCACTTTCACTCCCCTCTTCCCCAAAGAGCTTTTCTGAAGCACAGATTAAACTTGGAGACTTTTAATATAATTTGGTCTATGGCAGAAAGACTGAACAGAAGAAAGAATAAAAGATCTAAAACATCTGGCGTGATACAAAAGTAAAAGCAGGTGAAAGCAGTTAAATGAAGCCATTTCTTTAACTTTAAAAATAGTTTCTATTAAAGACAGGCGGCTCTGGACAATAAAAATTGGCCACCAATATATTGGTCTGTATGTGGGTTGTTTTCCGGGTACAGAGGAGTTCGTAAATCACAGAACACAACTGAAAATGTATTTGGGCTTGAATTCGTGAGAGATACTTGAGGTCTGAAAGAAATAGATGGAATAAAGATTCTTTCAACTTTCCTAACAGCTAACATCTGAGTGCAGCGGGAGTCCTACCGTGATTTACTGCAAGCCCATCAGAAACTGAAGCTGCAGTGTGGAACAGCTAAGGATTAGTTCAGAAGTGCAGGTCAGGATATGAAATTAAGTAAGAGATCTTGATGATTGTTTGACTGAGATCAATTAAAAAAAGGAGCTTCTTATTGGTTAGGGTAAAATAAGCAGGACGGTTTTATATATGAATTGTTTAAGAAAATAGCAAAGCAACCTGTAATATCTGAAATGCACAAACCAGATTAATCAGCTTTTAAGTTTTTTAACAGGTACTTCCAACAATATGGGACTGTGGCTGGTGGTCTCCTGGGATGCTCAGCTTCTGGACTGCATTCCTGCAGAGATAGCATAGCATCTACTTCAGGCAGAAATGGTTTCAGGCCTCTGGACAGCTGCAGCTAGAAAAGGTGATCATTGAAGCTCCTGTCTGCCCATCACACACCGACCCCAGAACACAAATGGTTTTAGACAAGAATCCAATTTCAACTGGGAATCAAAATCTGCCTTGATTTTTTTTTTTTTACATGACTGTGTCTATTTGGCTGTTTTCATCTTAGTGTTTCAGCTGGAGTGGAAATGGTGGCAACCAGCCACTGTTAGTTTTCCACGTTGACTGGAAACGTGCATATTGAATTTCTTTTTAAACAGGAAGGCTTTTAAATCAGAGCTGACAATTTAGAACCCCGTCTGCATTCCCTGTAACTTGAAAAATGCCACTTGCTGTAGTTAGATTATACCTCATAGAAAGTGAAATGAGAAGTATAGCAGCTTGCTGCTTGCACCTAGGGATGCTTGCACCTAGGGATGCTTGCACCTAGGG
>JAPSGF010000099.1:1164522-1198974 GCA_035772895.1 Perdix hodgsoniae | reverse complement strand
CACCTAGGGATGCTTGCACCTAGGGATGCTTGCACCTAGGGATGCTTTTCTACCAGGTTAGAAAGAGTCTCATTAGTGTGAAGACTGACTCCAAACCAGTGGCTTCCAAGGAGTCTTGTTAATGGTGTAGGTGTGTACCTATAAGTGTAATACCCGTCATAATGGTATTTCTTCATGCAGATGTTGAAGCTGACTGATTCTCTTATAGCTTGTGAGGTGTTGCGAGGTCTTGGAAGAATGCAGGATTGTCTGCCATTGGTGCTGAGGTGTTGGTTTTGCAGTTTTAACTTGGAGTAAGTAGACTTTCTGTCCGTTTTCATTTAAAAGACTGACTTGGGGTTACAATTCCCCATCAGGGTTACTGTGAGTAAAACGTGTAACCTTGGCTTCAGTTCTTCCCTTTCACAGCTCTTTTGAGAGGATCTAATGAGGCTTAGTACTCCAGAAACCTTCTGATGGAGTCTGTGCTGTGAAGTAGTACCAGCTGTTGACACACACTTAACCACTCCTTTTAGCTGTGATTTCGTTTCACCCATTTGTGTGGGCAGTTGATGAGGAAATTAGAGATTCTTGATTTTTTTTTTTTTTTTTAGCCTTGTGCTGATCTGTATTCTGATCCTTGAGAGCAAGCTTTGATTTGTCACTCAAGTTTCTTCCATGTGAGTACATTTGGTGGTAGAATCTTTAAGCTTAGAGAAGACCTCTAAGGTCACCAACCCCAACCCACCACGTCCCTCGGTGCCACATCTCAACAACTCCATGGATGGTGACCCCACCACCTCCCTGGGCAGCTCTGCCAATACTCAAACCACTCTTTCCAAGAATAAGATTTCCCTACCATCCAATTCCCTTTGGCACAACTTGAGGCCATTCCCTCTTGCCCAATATAATGAGCATAGCTGAGCCTTGACCTGCTCTTACTTCTGAGTTTGCTTGCTCGCTGCCTGGAATCCAAACCTCTCTGTGCAAACAGACTGAAACTGGGCTACCTTAAGCACTTCAGAAGCTCAGCATTCCTTTGCCCGTAGAGCTGCTCAGTGACAGGTAGCATCCAGTGCAAAACAGAAGTGCTAAGAATAAGATCTGATTTGAACATCAGGTGCCTCTGATGGACGTGAGCAGTTTCCTCGCTGATTCTCAGTAGCCTGTTCCCTTATGGCTTCCATATTCTTTCTTGGACCAGATTTAAGCAGAATGTTCTTTATTCAACAGCTCACATCTGCTTTGGGAATAGAGCGGAGACCTTATACTTGGGAAACCCCCTCAACCAGGATAGATGGAGCACAGCTAAGATGAAACCACGTTGGTTGCCAACTGTTGCAAGCTCTGCTGAAATGAAATTACTCAGAGATAGTAAACAATGCCTTGTAACTGCTGGGAACTTATTTTTACAGGTTCCCTGTTAAAGGGGGCCCGAAATTTTGATGCTCTGGGAAAACTTTGGGTCTGGAACAGTGTTCGGATAAGTCTTGTGCATGATTTGAGTCACTAACCTCGATATTTTTGTGGTTTACTATGGAAGAAACTCTTCTCTCCTTGAGGTACCACGAGTACAAGAACAAAAGTTTTGTTCAAAGCAACGTTCCATGAAAGGGGAGGTGAGCTGTGTGTCTGACAGTGCAACTCGTGTGCATGTTGTGCAGTTTATTGTGGATTTGCCTCCATTTTGGCAGCGTGGTGCAGCCGGGTTACTCTGCCCATCTGACTTGTATCCCAGTGAGTCTTACCAAGCACAACTTCTAACCATAGGAATTCATAAGAGCTTTGCTTTTGTCACTCCTTCAGGATTACGTGAGCGAAACGTGACACTTCCAAAACAAACGGCAGCTTTTAAGATTGAGAATCCTGTTATTGTTTTATCCTGGATCTTTAAGGCGCATCTCGACCACCTGGTTAAAATTGTGTGCCGTGTGAATCGCTCTCATGTGGTGTTCGCCTGAATTCAGAGTGAGACCCTTTTCTTGCTTTGAACAGCTTTGGCACAATTGTCATTGGTCCCAAAGCTGCCTTTCCAGATGCCTGCCTACCTGCTTCCTTTTATCACTATGAATCCTTGTGTTTTTCTCTGCTGGTGTCATTGCTGACATGTCAGGTGTTCGAAGTGGAGCAAGAGTAGCCTTGAGTGCAGTGGAAACATGAGATAGAGACAACTCCATATCGGGCTGGTGTGTTGTAAGCTACTGAAGTTGTGCTTTTTTTTCTTGCACCAAGTCAGTATTCCCAAATTCTCTCTTCTTTATGAGCCACTGTTGAAATAATTACTGCTGTGTGTCAACTGAGCAACGTGCACTTTGTATTCAGAAACAGAACATCTACTGTAAGTGCAGGTTGGACTTAAAGCTGTGTTTTATTAAGTCTGCTTGCTGATGAAGAGTGGTACTCCATAGTCATAAGATGAATGATAACCTATTTTTACAGGAGTTCACATGAGTGAAGAGTGATCTAACTGCACAGGGCAGGAGCTTTGTTGTCCGTAATTCTAGGAAGCTGTTGAATTTGATGCAAGTTACTCTGGGCTCTTCATTTCTCATCCACAGTGATCAAGACTTGCACAAAGCATTCAGATAAGGTGATAGAAACCCTCCTCATCTTGTGACCCTTTGCTGGACTTGCTGAAGTACATAATGTCTGACTGTTGTTGGGAGCCAGGACTGGACCCTGCACTCCAGATGTGATCTCAGCAGCTGTAGGATAGAGGGGAGGGATCACATCCCTGGTGATGCTTGTCTTCACTCAACCCAAGGTGTGCTGTTGATCCTCTTTGCCTCAAGGGCACATTGGTGGCTTCTGTTCAGCTGAGCATCTACCAGGGCCAAGTTGCTTTGCAGCTGATTGTTTCTCACCCATCCTGTACTGGTGGCTGGGCTTATTCCTTCCCCCATTTCCCTGTACTGAACTGCACAGGGTGGTTGTTCACCCAATGTTTGTGATGTTTGGAAGTGCCTGAGGATTATTTTCTCCATCACCTTCCCAGGGCTTAGCTGGTAGCTTCTTGCATTGTCCTTCTGGGATGTGAGGGTGATAACTGCTTTCTTCTGATCTTCAGGAACCTTTTAAATCACCTTTTCAAGAGATGCTTGAGGAGAACCCCAGGACAGAAGCAGAAAGAGTGCAACTTCTATTCCAAGGGATGGTTTTGTCTGTTTAAAGGTGTTCCTAAAGTTGACAAGTTGTGCTTCTACTTAATAATTTCTTGTAGCATCTACACAGCAGCCACTTGGGGCATGCTTTTTCTTCTTTCCAATAAATATATCACATTTACTCCTTTGAATTTCTCATCTTCGATCAAGCATCTGTGTTCTGCTTTAAAGGAGCTTGGTGATTTCCTCTTCTGATCCCCCCCCTCCCCCCTTAAACATATTATTAAGAATGGAATCAAGGAAGGGAGATGTTGGAGTGAAGTGAGCAGGCACATGCCGCTTTGCATTTTATTGAGTGCTTTGTGATTCTAGAATGACCAAAAGAATAATTTTCAAGTGTAATTTCGGAGCAAGAATAACTATAACCTTACCCAGCAGGCCAACACGCAGCGTGCCAAAGAAAGAGATTGAGCTTACAGCCATGCTATTTGGAGGAGGCAAGAACAATTTCATGTAGGGAGCCAGCAGTTAAAGTTGCATTCAATTATGCTTGGTGAAACGCTATATAAAATGCCCTGGCTCCTGTCCCTTAAGTTTATTGCTTGTGACCAGCCCTAATGGGCAAGTGAGATAACACACGAAGAAAGGAACATCAAAGTTGGTAGTGTTTTCCTATCTGTCATAAATGTGCCTATGCAGAGGCATTCAGTGATGTTTTCCAAGGCTTTCATGTGACTCATGACGTTATAAGTGCTGACATGAGGATGTATGGAGTTTAAAGTCTTTCAGGGTTAATTAGTGGAGGTTGGAGGACAGAATTGTGAGTATTAACTGAAAAACAAAATAAAATAAAGAAGAAAACCACGCCAAGACCAACCTGATAAAGAGAAAAGCTTAACCTGTGCCGTTTCAGCCGTGTGGGAGGTGGTAGCAAGGGCTGTAAAACAGTTTTATCCACTTTTTCTATCTGATGTGTATCAGAGAGCTGTGTATCTAATAACAGAATGGTTCCCGTGACTGGTGACTTAATGACATACTGTTGTATATCGAGACGCAGCTTGCGTTCCTAATGGTGCTTTTATTGTCGAGCTCGACTGAGTTTTATACCCTTAATTGTGAAGGTATCCTTTAAATCTGAGTCCTGCTACGATTGGATGAGTGTTTCAATATCTACAATGACAAATTCCTTTCCATTTGTGCTTCACACTCAGGGTAACGCGGGGTGGAATTTTTGTAGCGTGTGCTCATTTCTAAAGGTTTTGTTTTCTCGCACGGGGAACGAGGTGGATTTATGGCTGTGTTAAACAAGGTGAGCTGGGTGCGTGGTGCTTTTTATGTTCCTCAACTCGAAGTGACCTGCTGAGCTTGAAAGCAGCATAAAGCTCGAAACTGACGTCTTCATATTTGATTTGCTGCGATCGTGACCCGTTAACCTTTAGCTTTAATGGTGCTATGTAATTCTCCTTAAACGTTGCAAATGGACTCTACTGTGGGGCTGCAGTTAAGGTTTTTCTCTCTGATTGATGATAAAATACACTTTGTGTAATCACCCCTCCACAGTGCGTGTTGTTTCTAGTAGATATCCATCTCCAGTGTTTGTTATCTTAAATTTAAGAGAGTCTTTGCTTTCTGATGTAATGTGGGCTTTGTGCAGATAATGCACTCAGCTGCTTGATGAAGGGCTGCAGAACGTAGGGTTTGTAAAGAAAGGCAGGAGTTTGTTTCGTGGTGTAGTTCCCATCAATGTAAGCTGGAGAGATTGTACTAAAATGACCAACTGGAACCACAGTGACCTCAGCCTCGGGTGGTAAGGAAGAGTCAGAAGGCAACCCTCAGGAAGGTAGGTTACAAATAATGGCAATATTGAACCACTTCACTTAAGCCAGGGTTCCAGAGAGCCACCAGATGTAGCTGTCCAAGGGCATGATAGGCCTTTATATGGCACGTAGACTGGATGGAGGGCACACAAAGGTGAGGAACCCTTTGCATTGCTCTTGTGCTGTGTTGCTAAATGGACTTGCAAATGTCTGTCGAGATCTGCACTCTTCCAACCACCAAATAAAAAGGTAATCAAAGGAGAACTCTGAAAAGATTCATTTGGTTTGGAAATGAGCGAACCGTGGCTGGATACGAGTGGAAAAGTGGGATCTGATGTTACAATGCATGCTTCTTAAAACATGCTTCGTGTAGTGAGAGGGATATTGCAGCACTGGCAGGGTCAAAAAGCATCTTCTGAAAACATAAAGTGTTTAAGCTAATGAATAACATGAATAACATAATAACATAACATTAAGCTAATGAATTGTGTTTGCTTAATTTTGACATCAGTTATTTTCTTTAAAGGACTGCAGGTGCAGAGAGTTCCTGATGATGTATGGAGGGTGATCCTGAGCTAGAGAAGCTTGTGATCTATTCCTTTCTAATCTTAATCTTTTTTAATCTGAATAATGTCACCTCAAATGCTTCTTTTTTTATTTTTTTCCCTCATCAGATTTCCTTTATACCCCAAAGGAGGAGAGAAGCTTCAGTTTGAATATGGAGTGTATCTTCTCAACAAAAACATAGCACAGGTTGGTACACTGAGATTTCTTTATTCTTACTGAATATCTGCCATCTCTTAGTGTCACTGCAGCAATACTGCTGTCCAGGGAGGCTCTTCTCCATGGAGAACAACTGTGACCTACTGGAGGTACTCTTCAAATGATGGCCCTCACCTGCCTTACAGCTTTGTGTTAAGACCTTCTCTGATGCTTAGAGGAGGGCTTGCCAGCCAATAAGGCTTTTTTTTCCTTTACAAGTGGTAAATTGTGTGTGTGTGTGTGTGTGTGTGTGTGTGTGCGCGCTGTTTTGAAAATGGAAAGTATTTTCTGTTGTTTTCATCGTACTCGATTCATTTCTTTCTCATCGCCGTGCCCTTTAATCTTATTATTTTAACTGGAATTCTACCTCAGCACTTGTTTGATAAGAAAACACAACAGTCTGGAAAACCTTAAGCCTTGCCAATGCGTGAGTTTTTTCTTTTAGTCGTATAATTATCCTTACTTCCTTGCTCTTACATTGTTTTTTTTGTTTGTTTTTAAATCATCTCTTGTGTTGCTGAATGCATGATGAATTGCTTTTGACTTGTACGAGTTGATGAGCTTCTATTTGAGATGGTATTGATACCTGCTGCCCACTCACTTGATATGGAATTCAGAAAATGTTCAAAAAGCAAAAGCTGATCCCAAAGGGACCTGTAGGGCCATTCAGGTTGTTGCACGGTCCTAGAGCAGGATCTGTGCACTTAGGCCATCTCTGCTAGTTGATTATAGACCATGTCCTGAAAGATAGCCTGGGATTAATCAGTCTGTTCTTCTTCCTTTCTGTCTTGGCTGTTAAAAGCTTCCCTGACATCTCATCCGACTGTCTTGGTTCTTTTTGATCACGTCACCTCTTAATCTAATAATCTGCTGATTGATTTGCTTTGTCTTTGCAAGCTGTTGTGCACTGAAAGACAACTTCTCCTTGTCTAAGTGTCGTCTTTGGATCACATCTCTTAAGGTTGGAGCATTCTTGTTGCCTGCTGTTCTCCATCTGAATTGCATCCTTCTTGAAGCTCCCTTCCCAAAGCTGGGTGCGGTGTTGAGCTGTTGCCATCAAAGCATTGAGTAAGGGAGAAATCTTTGCAAGTCTCTGCAGTTTTTGTTAGGCTCATTATAAGGTTTGTACTCTCATCAGAATAACGGTGAGATTTGTCCTTCAGCACAGGGCTAAGTCTCTTCTGTACTTAATTTTGACTGCAGGTGACTTTTCAATTGTATATTAGGGTACCCCAGGATGTAGCCTTAAGGCTGCACCTCTTTGTTTCTCTGACTTGGTGACATGACTTAGGGGATTGGGAAGTAAATGGTGAGAACTCAGTCTCAGCTTTGTGCTATTTGTGTGTGAGCCTGTTCTCTTGTTTATCTAGGTCACTGAATGGAAATACTGAGTAGGGCTGGGATAAAGCGTAGGTCCACATGTAGCCCTGCTTCATTATTGCTGCTTCCACTCTTGGCAGTGAACTGTTAATGACACTCAAAGAGTTCTCGCTCTGGATTCATTCTGTAGGGTGCTTTGCCAGTGTTCCATTTCCCCAGTCACTTGTGTACCACGAAGTGACAAAGTAATGTATTTCAATTCAAGCAGAAACACAACATCTCAGTTTCTGACATGTTTGTGGGACTTGAAATAGGATTGACTTGACATCTCTATGCCTGAAAAAATCTTTTCTATACTTGTTTGGTTTGGGTTTCTCCTCACAGCTCTCTCTTCCAACCCTTCCTTACCTTTGAATTAGAGTAACACTTCTGGATCTTATTGTTTGGAGGGTTTTTTAGGCTTGGATTGCATTTACCATTTTCCAGACTTCTGGTACGTTGCCCATATTTCGTGTATTTTGGAAGATAACCTCCAACGGCTCTGAAATTACTTAAAGGCTAAAATAGCTTAAGATGAAGTTAATCAAATCCTGCTAATCTTGGAAATTCACTTAACCAAGCTGTTAATGTAACTTAGACTGTGACTCTTTGTTGCTGGCATTAATAATGGCAACCATCTGTTCACACTTTCATAGGGAAGACAGGAGTGAAAAAACGGATTAAATACTCCTTCAAATGATTGATAGCTTTCTCCATTAGCATCAAATCAATGTTTTCCTTAATCCGTACTTGGTACACTCATCACTTCACTCTGCAGCTTGTGAGTGGCAATGCTGCTTGCTTTCGTTTCTCAGCCTCGTGCATTTTCCTGTGTGATTCTGAAGTTTGCCATTGGGTCCTGTGGCACAGCTACTCTGTGCTGCTTTGGTAGGTGAAATTATGAACTCTTCGTTGATAGACTTTCCATTTCCTGCAGTCCGGGTTGGTTGGCACTTGTGCCTGTCGTATCTTTTTTTTCTTATTTTAATAGGAACTGTCACGACTTCACTACTTTTCCTGTTTTCTTTTTTTCCTATTTGACTTGTCAAAGTTGGGCCTACTGAAATCGCTCGTTCTGATTTTGTTCTTGTCCTCTTTCCAAAGGACTGTGAACTGTTGAACTCGTGGTCACTCGTTCCCGTTCCCTTCCAAGTCCTTGTAGCTGACTTCCAAAATCACAGGCGTGTTTTTAAACTCGTAAAAGTAAATGAAGACTTGAAGTATGTATTTGTGTTGAAAAATGTTTCCCAACTTGCATGAGATCACTGGTGCAAAGTCAATGGCCAAACCGTGTGAAGTGGTTTTGTTCTACACCAGTGGTTCACACGTTCCTGGTTGAGGTTGTATGTTGCTGACTATAAAAACATAATAAAAGCAAATCAGAAACCTTGGGGGGGGCCTTCTACTACTAATTTAATCATGGAAGTGTTACTGAAGTCTACATAAATCGTTTTAGTCACCTCTTCTTTGATGTTCTTTGTCAACTCTTGCAGCTTTTTATGGTTCTGCCAAGAGGAAATACCGCTGTGAAAGCTGTGTGAAAAATCTAGCAGAGCAGGTAGATAACGCATGGAAATACATCACAGGAGTTCTGTATTCAGGGCCGGCTTGATCTAAAACCTGAGATTGTTGGATTCGGCCTCCAAAGGAACGTGTACATAGGTAGCTCTTATAATATCTTACTGGCATGGAAGTTGCTCTTTGAATATCTCAAGGATGCTTTGGGAAAAGCTTCCGGATACGCTTAGTTCACGGAACTGCTTGAAGAGAACGGATGCCAAAAAGATGGAATGGATAGTGAGAGGTGGTCTCTAGACCACCACAGCCTGTGAGAGAATCCTCATAAGGCCCAAAGGGGTCGAGGAAACAAGTCCTGTGAGTGCTCTGTCATGAGTTCATGCAGATCCAACCATTGCTTTACCCCCTGACTGCTGTGTGATGTCGGAGCGTGGCTGACCCTGCTGGAGTGAGAAGGGAAGAGCTCAGGTCTCCATCCTCACTGAGTGCTTCGTGTGAATCTTGATCACGTGGGTGAGAAACAAAAAAAAGCTCGGAAAAGCTTGTATTGACTCAAATGGCTTCTTGCAGTTTCATGGAAGTTTCCTCGTGTTGTGTTTTTCTTTCTTCCCTTTCATAATTATCTGGAGTTCTCAGGGCAAGGAGAAATGTGAGTGGGGAAGAAGTGAGGCTGGGTTGATATTAACAAAAATGACTGAAATCCAAACTCTCTTCTAGAGATAAAGTGGTGCTGTTTTGTGAAACAGCAGGATAATAACAATGAAAACCACATCTTGCACTCAGGAGAATTCAGCTGGAATTAGAAGCAGCTCAGCGTTAGCTCGGTAGAGCATTTATTTGGAGAAACTTGCTTTGCTGTTACATTCCAAAGTCAAAACAATGTGTGTTAATTCTGAGAGTTCATAATAACTTCCATCTGTATGTGAGCACACATTCAGTCCCTCTATTTTCTATTTGTAACACTGAAGCCTTCACGATGGTCGGAGTAGCTTCATATGTGGGATAATAGTAGGGAAGCCCATACATTTCCAGTTGTGATTTCAGCTCTTTGGTAATGAACATGCCCAAGCATTTTTTTTTAAAGGGAAATTAATGAGTTATGTCTATTAATGGCAACAAATGGAAATCACTGCCATTCCTGAGCACTGTCAGAGGTGAAACAGAATAAGGATGCTGTAGATGGCAGTGAATTTAATGGGTTCATAAGATGAATTTCATAAGCATTAGATACCAGGAGATAGCAGCAACAGAGCTTGTAGGGCCAGCTATGTTTTGGATGCCTGTGGAGTATCAGAACAATGTAAAGCTTTAATATGGAAATGATAACAACTTTTGCATTGGTCTTCCACAGTGGAGTTCATGCAATGGAAATGGCCCTTTTGAGTGGATAAATATTAGCAGCTCAGAGATGAGATTTATATGTGTGCTCAGCACAACACAACGTGAGCAAGGTAGCATCTCCCAGAGTGTTCTCATCGTAGAGCATGGTGTGTGTGCCTCACAGCTCATCTTGGCCATGGCCTGTGATTAGCTGAGCTCTTATGAGACCTTTAGCAGTAGTATTGGTGCTCCAGGATTTTGTTCTCAGTTATTGCTGTTTATCTTTTAATCATAGAGTCTGGGTATGAGTACAATGCTTGACTTTGAAATCTCAGGCCTGTTGGAAGAGAGAAGCTTTACTGCTGCTTGCTGGCAGGTCTTCTGTTTCCTTTCATTCCTGAAGCCTTGGTTGCTCAGGCTGACTTTGATGGAGGCTCTTGGTTATATACGAGGAGATGGTTCTGCCATGATTTCAGTGACAACCTGTCCCTCTTGAGATCACAGAATCATAGGATTAGGTTGGAAGGGACCTCAAGGATCATGAAGCTCCAACCCCCCTAGCACCACATGTAGGGCCACCAACCTCCACATTTCAGAGCAGCCCAGGCTGCCCAGGGCCCCATCCAAGCTGGCCTTGAACACCTCCAGGGATGGACAAGGCTCTCTGGGCAGCTGTTCCACCACCTCACCGCTCTCATAGCAAAGAGCTTCCCCCTGACATCCAACCTTAATCCTCAACTCCTTCAACTTCCAACCATTTCCCCTTGTCCTGCTGTTATCTACCCTTGTGAAGACTCGACTCCCCTCCTGTTTGTAGGCTCCCTTGAAGTATTGAAAGGCTGCAATGAGGTCACCCCATGGCCTCTTTGTGTTAAAGAGCTTGTCTCTAGGATGATCAATGCCAGGCACGTTATTCCTCATCCAGTTGCAAGAGTGCTCAGAGAGGACGTAAATACTTCAGAGTGATGGAGCTTGATTCTTCTGGTCCTGGTTGGAAGGGGATTTACTGCAGCTATCTTCTTGTCAACAGGTCAGTGAATTGTCAGCAGGTCAGTGAATTTTCTTGCAACTCCCAAGTGTGAAGTTAGTTTTGATTTCATTCTGTTGCTAGAGGAGAGGGGCTCCAGATAAGAACTCTGGAAGATCAAGAGACTTCAACTCCTGAGTCCAACTTCCCTATAGAATGGAAGGCTCCCATTTGAGCCTTGCTGCTGCTTTAATCTTGGTCGCTATCTCTATCTGCCTTCAGTGGCCATGCCCTTGAAATGATGGTGTTCTGTCCTTGCCTCAGCTGCTGGCTGTTGAAAGCAGACTTGAGAAGCAAACTAGATCAAGCTGGGCTGTTCTACAGCTCTTTGCTTCCCTAGGGCTAAGAGAAGAGAATAAGTCCTGTCTTATCCTGGCTCGTCACTGCTGTTTGCCAGAGATCTGCAGTCAGGATGTCCCTTCCCAGACATCACACCCACAGGTTTTGTGAAATCTTTTGAATTCGTTGCACTGCATGAATTAAGGTTTTTTTGGGTTTTTTTTTGATCGTGTTGAATATGTGGTCAGCACCACCCCGCGAGGCCAGGCTTCCCTTCATCCCATCTTGATTTTTGTCTGATGACAACTGAGTGATGTTAGTCTGATCTGTCTATTCACATTGGCATGATTTGCTGAGCCTTGGCCAACAAATAGTTCTGCTTTCATCTGACAATCATTAGCAACATCTGAACTTTGCTATTTGAGGGGGGAAAAAAAAAAATCACAGGGCCAATCTTTTGCCAGTTCTCCCAAGGAAATTTGTTTATTTTCACATCACAGCACTGGAGATCCAAGCAAGGAACTCTGTCTCAATCTTCCTTCTGTGTGTCCAGAGCCACCGTGTCCACTTGGTGGCAGGCAACGTTTACAGGTATTGTGTGACTTGGTAGAGAAGTTTGCACAGCTATTCCTGCTCTCCTGGGAATGCTGTTTGTGTAGCTTGTCTAAATAACATTCCCAGAAGCATGGGAGAAAAGCAAAGTTTGTCCTGATATATTTTAGTGGCAAAGTGATCTTCTTTCTAATAGCTGCATGAAATGAAAGTTGAATGCCTGCCTGCTGGTGCTGTGTGTAAGGAACTGCACTGAAAATCAGCTCTTAAAGATGAAATGAGGCAAGCTGCCTGGCTGCTGGCTCTGTTAGCCTATCTAACGTGGGAGAAAATCAGTTTCATAATAGAAGCTATTAAAATTTTTCCATGGGAAGTTGAACAGCAGAAATGTTAGGAGCAGAAATTTGTTTTGGCAATAAACACCGCCGAGCAGAAGTGTCTTAAAGAGTTGTGTGGGTATCGGTGTAGATGCAGTGGTTATGACCCTTAGAGTGCAGGATGCTGTGACTTGCATACTACGTCTTTTATGAGGCCCCTGAACTCAGATCATAAAACGTACGGTTCAGAAAGAATCCACTGTCTGAATTTGTGGCCAATTTAACTGCGTGGGGAAAAGTGTTCCTGAAAGAGCACAGGTTGAATCCAGAGCAGAGTCCTCATCTTGTCAAGTGCCAAGCATTCATTTGAATGCTGAGGAGGAAGGGACTGCACCTGAAAAACCACAAGTACCCTCTCCAGCTGCACAGAGCCAAAAGCTTTTGGGAGAGGTTTCATTCCTGAAAGTCTCCTAGGGCAGCAATGGGCTGATACCCAGCCAGATCATTTAGAATTGGGGAATTTACATATTTTTTTTTTTTCTTTTTGCAAACTGGTTGGAAAGCTTTCTTTTTTTTTTTCCCTCTTTCCTATCACCCATGCCAAGATAAAATAGGTTGAAATGATTCCGGCTTAGCTGTAACAGCAGTCACCCATTCATTCAGATGGCAGCCTGCCTGTCCTTGCCTGGAGGCAGCCTGCGCTGATCAATGAAGGACCGGCAGCCCTCTGATCACCAGCTTGCCCTGATCACATCACCTGCAGTGCTGGAGGCTCTGTTTCTTGCTCTGCTTGTACAAGATGACGAGGTTGGCCGGAATGGTGGGGCTGGTACCACCTGCTGAGCCAACAGACACTTCCCCAACTGAATTTTGGGGACCAGCCCATCACTGGCAGGCGTGCTCTGTGTGTTGGATCATTGGTGTTGCTGCACAGCTGTCGTCATCGTCTCTGCATCTTAACTCTTCAGCCTGCTAAGTGTGTTTTTAAAACAGCGAGTATGTGTTTAAAATAGAACCAAGATCTAGTAATCAGAAGGAGGATAGATTCCTGATACGGTTAAGATGACACGCACGATGGCTGTTGCCAACTTAAACTGCTTTGTAGTTCATATAGGGATTGCTTTTTGCAATTGGAAGAGATGGGAAAGTGGGAAGTATCAAGCCATGGCACGGTGTATTAGTGTAAGAAAGAGTCTGTAATGTTTCCTAATGAGTGAGGTGCGTGCTCTAGAGGCAGAGCTTGACTTTCAGATGCAAAGCTTTAGAGCCTGTGGAACTCGTGGACTTATTTGTGAGCCTGGCCCTTCCTTTGGGAGCCTTCTCATTTTCTGCCCGGTTGTCATCTCTTCATGAGAACAAAAACAACAACTGCCAAGGCACAGAAGCACTAAAGTTATCCTTTCCTGAAACCTGACCAGCTTTAATGAGTAAAAATCATAATCGCATCACAGGATCGCAGAATGGCTTGGGTTGGAAGGGACCTCAAGGATCACAAAGCTCCAACCCCCCATCACACGCAGGGCCACCAACCTCCACATTTCATGGCAGCCCAGGCTGCCCAGGGCCCCATCCAAGCTGGCCTTGAACACCTCCAGGGATGGATGGGGCACCCACAGCCTCTCTGGGCCAAAATTGCTCTCACCTGTCATGAGCAGGCAAGTGGCAAGCAGTGTGAGACTTGTTGTTCTCATTTCCCCATCCACCCACACCCTGTGTTCTCCTGTTGCTCAGTCTGAATGCTCTGTGCTCTGTAAGGCAGGCTCTTACTCTTCTGGGATTTGGCACATCAGGGCACAAATCCTGTTTTGAAAGCTTTGGGTATGACAGCTGCTTAATCATCCATAAATGCCTTTCAGCTTTGGTGTATGCTGTGGTTGAAGTTCAGAGCAGGTTGTTCTCTGACAAAAGGAATAAGTGTGTCTGTCTGTTGGCTTGTATCATTTTTTGATCAGTCCAGAATGCTTAGAAATCCAGGGCTTGAGAGGATTTCTTTTTCAAGAGACATGAAATACCAAATGGAATATTGCACCTTTCTCTGCCGTCCTGGTGCATAACTCATGCAAATATCCTTCGAGTTATGTTGCGCTAACAGAAAAACCAAACCAATCGTAGACTCATTGAATGGCCTGGGTTGCAAAGGAGCACAGTGCTCACCCAGCTCCAACCCCCTGCTGTGTGCAGGTCACCAACCAGCAGCCCAGGCTGCCCAGAGCCACATCCAGCCTGGCCTTGGATGCCTGCAGGGATGGGGCATCCACAGCCTCCTTGGGCAACCTGTTCCTGTGCTTCACCACCCTCTGGGTGACTCTTTGAGTAATGCTTTCTGGAAACAAGAATGTTTTCACTTCGAGGAACAGATTCCACAGGTTTGGATCAGTGCTTTAGATAAACTGTCGAAAACTCTGTTTTTGCATTTCTTTTGCAAAGGACTTTTCTCACACAGCACAGAAGAGCTAAGAGTTTGTGCTGGAGATCTACTCTTCTGCCACTGCACGCATACCACTTAATGGAGCACGTTGTTCATGCACACAGAACTAATTCTCCAGGTTCCTCTCCTGCAGCATCTTAAGGTACAGAGTAAAATGACCCAATGCCAAATGAGAAAACTGCCTGTTAATGCTTTTGGAATGGATTTATCAAAGCATGAAGCTAATACCACGTGCACATTTATGTCCTATTCCTTTTTGCACCCGGAGGGTGGTGAGGCACTGCAACAGGTTGCCCAAGGAGGCTGTGGATGCCCCCATCCCTGCAGGCATTCAAGGCCAGGCTGGATGTGGCTCTGGGCAGCCTGGGCTGCTGGTTGGTGACCCTGCACGTAGCAGAGAGTTGAAAATAGATGAGCATTGTGCTCCTTTGCAACCCAGGCCATTCTGTGATTCCTTCAACTTTTCCAAAAACTTCTTTGGCTCCAAACTGTTCATGGAAGGCAAACCTCGTTGCTGTCTGAGCTGTTCCCAGGCTTGTGCAGATGCTCAGCCATCCTCTGCCCTGCTGCAGTGGCCCTGGTGAGCCCATACAGCCTTTCAGCTTGTGGTCGCTCTGTTTTCCAGCCTGAATAAGGTAGGTGATTTCTCTGTACGTACCCATGCCCTCCCAAAGCTATTGCCCTTTTGGTGCCTGTAGGTTAAATAGCAAACTTAAGACATTCTCATGCAGTGCAGTATCACATTTGGGGAGCTGAAGGTGTAAAGCAAACAGTGTGTTTTAGGTGTAGGTACAGAGCATTATTTACCTCGCTCTTGGCTTTTGCATGTCTGACCTCTGTTCTGCTCCCGATGTAATGATTTTTATGCAGATGTTCAGCCTGCATGAAGTCATAGGAAATGTGTGCCCACATCCCCTGAGCCAATAAACTTTGCTTTGTGATACTGAGGTGTTTTAAGAAGTTCTGACCTGAACCTGGGGAGGTGATGCTGCACAGTTTCATTTCTTCAAGCCGTAATGCAGCGAGACTACAGCTGAACAGTGAACGTGGTTTTAGTTATTGGAGTGCCTTACTGATGAAGGGGGGAAGCTTTTCTGAGGCCAGTAACTGCTCTGTCTTCTAAATTGCCTTTTTTTCCCGTGCTTCTGTAAATGGCCATGGTATATGAGAGGCACCTTTATGGGCAGAGGGGCCCATGTATGTTGTTTTTATAACAAGCCCACCAAATTTCTAACAGCCACCACATTTAATGGGAATGGTTCACTTATGTAAGTGGCTGTTTCCCCCAGCCTGCCTTTGACTATGGTTTCCCATATCCTTACTGGGACACCAGACTTGAACCGTGAAGGCTTAATGCTCGAGACCTCTCTGGAGAAGTCTTGTGTTTACTGTCAGGAAGGGCTTTGCTAATATGAGCAAGGGAATGCAGGAGGAAACACAACTTTTGGCTCATCTAGATGTTTTAGTTCTACACTGTGTTCTGCATGCACTCAGACACGTACTCCTATTTCCTTATTTTCCTGTGGTCTGTCTCCAATAAACACGATTGCTGTGAAACCAGAATCCAGTGTTAAATATTGCCTATTATCAGCCTTTTTGGTTTTAAAAATTAGAAGAACTCTCATAAATGTAAAATTGCACCTAACGGCTTGCTCAGCATCCGTGCATTCAGACAGTGGTCAGAACTTATTCGTGGATGGGAAGGGGAGAAGAAGCTGGTTAATGTGATTCCAAGGTAAATCAGGGAAGGAGGCACTGAGGGTGGGATGGGTTGGAGGTGGGGGTCTTAGAAGTCCTTTCCAACCTGAGTGATTCTGTGATCTTGATGATTAGATGCTGCTGTTACAGATAAAAGTAAGGACAGAAGTGAATGTTTTCTTGATAGCAGGCTCTGCCTGGTGGCTGGGATGAGATGAGCCTGTTTCAGAGTAAGCAGGCTATAAGAATAAGTGTGATTGCAAGCAGCCTTTGAAGGGGCAACATAAAGCACAGCTGCTGTCCTGTTACTCCTTTGATTGCTGTTTGTATGCCTTGTTTGTTATTGCTACATCGATAACCAAGGTGATATTCCTGGAAGCCTTTTTCTTTTTTTTTTCTTTCTTTTTTTTAAGGACAGTTTCATGAATTTAAAAGCTTGTGCTCCGTGGGTTAATGAAGGTAAGCGGATTCTCAAGGTTGTTGATGTAACTTATTTCTCTTGTGAGTTTAGTATTCTTAGAAGAACTGCAGAAGAATCACCTGCTTTTCAGAATGGACTTCTGAGCAGCTCTGAAACCCACCTGGGAGAAGAAGGCAGGTGTTGGGATACCAATATAAAGCCATTTCCATGAAAATAGGTCTGTCTGAGCACTTCTGGGGGGGGGTCACTTCCAATGACAGCCTCCTTTTTTCCTTCTCAAAGCAGAGGGGAGTCAACTCTTGGAAAGGGGAGATAACAGCAGGACAAGGGGAAATGGTTGGAAGTCGAGGAAGGGAAGATTGAGGCTGGATGTCTGGGGGAAGTTGTTTGCTGTGAGAGTGGTGAGGTGCTGGAACAGCTGCCCAGAGAGGCTGTGGATCCCCCATCCATCCCTGGAGGTGTTCAAGGCCAGGTTGGATGGGGCCCTGGGCAGCCTGGGCTGCTCTGAAATGTGGATGTTGGTGGCCCTGCGTGTGGTGGGGGGTTGGAGCTTCGTGATCCTTGAGGTCCCTTCCAACCCAGACCATTCTGTGATTCAGAGGCGAGGAGATGTTGGAGTTTTGTTATCATCACAGAGCTTCCCAAGAAGTTTGGTGGCAGGGAAGCCTTGGTTGGATTCACTTCCAAGCTGTGATAGTTATTATACTGACAGTCTTTTGAAATTCGTCTTGATGTTTCCTATTTCAGTGCTTACTTCTGAGATATTCCATGATGTCTTTCACTAACATTGCAGCTATAGAGCAGCTTTGCAGTAAACGTGCGCAGCAGTTCAGAGATGGAACAACTAGCTAGGCTTAATGAAACAAAGGCAAGTGACATGAGTGCAAATAATCTCCGATTTTATAATTTCCCCCAAAAGGTATAAACACACACAACTGTTTATATAGCAGCAGGCATTATTTCACTGATCCCCCAAGGTTGTTTATATAGCAACAGGCATTATAACAACTCTTTCTGTTTTCATTACTGCCGTGCTTAGTCATCTGAACCCCAGCCAGCGCTCTTTCATACTCTGAAAAGTCATCCAGGATCTTGTAAAACAATTAACTATGTCATTTTATTAAAACTTGCTTTTTATGCTTGTGTCCCGGCGTTTGACAACCTCTGAAAACCTTCTGTAGATGCTTGGCTTCCTCCCAACGCCGTGAACTTGACAGAGGGAGAACAATCTTGCTTCTATTTCTGTTTGTGCTCCTTCGCATTTGCGGAGCAGATGTCCTTCTAAAAATCCTCGATGCTATCGAAAAAGGAAACCCTTCCTCACCTAACTTGCAAATAACACGTGCCCCCCCCCCCCCATTTGCCTGGATGCAGATGGTGCTACAAGAGCACACGCTGGGGTTGACCTGCAGCCTCAGCGTCTGAGACTGAAGGAAGTGGCAGAAATGCTGGAGGTTTCAATGCAGACTGGCTGTTCTGCATACCAAGTACTGAAGGGACCGGTGTTTTGAACTTTATTAACATAGTCTGAGCTGTAAGGCTGCTCCCACGTGGTCTTAGAACAAGATGAATATGGCTGGGGGAAAAACAGTATGCTAAATGATGAACAGATGAGCTCAAAATTGGAGTCATTTGGAGCTCCCAAAAAAAGAGTATTCCAGAGCAGATACTCTGTGGTTTCTGGTTGGAAGTAAATACATCTGCTTGTATACCACTAATCATTAAGTGTTCTAACAGGAATTAGTGTAGGAAACAGCCTGTTCTTCTTTGCACGTAGCTTCAGAACAGCCTTGTTTTCTATAAGAGGCAGCTGCTTAGTGGGAAAAGCCCTAATTTTGGTCTCGGGTATACAGTCTGATATTACACAGCGATAGAAAGGTAGCTGAGTGGTTTCTTGTTAAGCCAGTTTAATGGAGAGAGTGGAATAGTCCTTGTGCTACCTATGTATAAGGAGCCTATAAGAGAGCAGCGGAACCGATGCAGTTTAATACACATTTTAAGACAAAAATACCTTTTGCTCTGAGAATCTTTGTTTGAACCCTGTATGGTTCTTCATGATGTTGGACTGAATAGCATAGCATCATAGAAAGTACCCATATAGTAGATAGAAAGTACAGATATAACAGTCTGATCTTCTGTAGAGGTGTGGAGTAGACCTCAATCTGAACTTCATCTCTTATTCCTTTAGGTTCTTTTTTACAGGTGCTCCTTGGGATTATCTTAGGACAAACAAAAGCTCTGAGTCTTGAACAGAGCAGCCCCTGGGCAGTTACCAACCAGCTAAAAAATAAATCCAGCCCTATCTGATTTTTCAAAGACTTTTCATAATGCTGAGATGAAGTTTATCACACGGGGTTTCCAGAGGGTGGAGATCTCTTCTGAATGAAGGGATCCCATGGGTTGAATTTGGGTTTGTTTCCAAAGATCTTATAGAAAAGCGTCTCCTGCCTGTAGCAGGGGGTTGAGAATCAATAATCTTAAAGCTCCCTTCCAAGCCAAACCAATCTATGATTTTTTTTTCACCACTTTTATTCTTTACTTTTTATCTCTAGTAGCCAACCCGGCGTGATGTCAGTTATCCCAAAAGCCAAAGTAAGAAAGCTCCAAAAACGTCTCATTTTGAGATGTGTAAAAGGAATGTCCGTGTAATGCAAGACATCTCACTTCCTAATTTCCTTCGGTACCAACACCCTTGAGCTCTCTGCTCGTGAGGTATGATGCATCTCTTCCTTCTGTGGGATGAGTGTTGATGATAACCGCTCAGAGAGGAGGCTCAGGCCACTCTCTGAAGTTCCTGCTGTCTGAAGTTGGGGCAGTTCTTCCCCAGTCCGCATTCTTCACGTAGAAGAACACGAAGCCGTGCACAGGAGCTAAATCTAAGTCAGGAAATGGCAACCAGAGCATCGTGAGTGATTTACATACAGAGCACACGCAGTCATTCGTAGAAATGAACACGAACCGTGGCTGCTTGTTCAGCCAGCTTTGGATGGCTGGGAGTGTTGCATGCTGAAGGAACGATCCCCTCTTGGTTCTTTGCTGTCTCAGGGTGAGATGGGGTGGGGATGGTGACATCCAACAGCAACAACGGAGAACAGAGCTCTGTTTTAGGAGAATCGAGGCGGCTCGCATTTAGCTTTTCTGCTCTTGTTTGCCTGCGAGTAGGATGTAATTTACATTAACATCCATCCTGTTTATTCTAGAGGCTTCCCAGAGCTCGCATTCTGACTTCCCTTGCTGTGCATCTCTTCTCTTTGCAATCTCACAAAGCTTTCAGCCAGGCTTTTTTTTTTTTTTGGACGTGCTTTGAAACAAGCACGACCCCCGTGCATTCCTCTGATCTTGGCTGTTGGGATTAGAGAGATCCTTTAATCCAATTCTTTTCATGCTATGAAACCCTAGAATTTAAGGATGACTGTAAAAACGAGTGCTCTATTGAAATCCGATTGTGGTAGGAGCAACAAATGTAAGGCTTTTAATTTATTTATATTTTTTCCTCTTGCCTCGGGCCGGCTCTTTGGTTAACCAAACCCACTGTAATCCCATCAGGAGAATGCGGTGATCATTCAGTAATTTATATTGCATGGTTGTCTTAATCCAGGTTCTGTCACCGTAGCAGAAAAATATGAACCCAGGCCCACCATATGACTCGGCCACGTCCATATGGAAATCATAAACCACGTAATAAATGCTCTCCTGTCGTACAGTGCAGTGCTCGGGATGGGTTTCTTTCAAAGCAATTTTTTTTCTTTCCGAATCACAGAAGAGCAAAGAAATCATTCCTGATTTTGAGAGTTGTGTTTTCCTCTGGAAAACCTGTTTGGTGCTTTGTTGGAGGAGAATTGCACGAGCCCTGGGTTTGGGGCAGAAATCCTTCCAGTGGGATGTTGCCTTTCCACGCTCTGCTTTCAGGCATGGCAGAAGCAGGTGTGGAGCTCCAAAAAATACCATCAGATTAACTTTGTAGGATCGTTCCATGTTTCATCACTCGGCTTTGTGAGCAACCACTGTGTGTGCAGCCTGAGGTGGAACTGCTGGAGGGTTTTAACGTAATGCCCATTGACAGCTTGGAGTACCTGAAAGGAGCCTACAAACTGCGGGGGAGGAAAGGGGAGATAACAGCAGGGCAAGGGGGAATGGTTGGAAGTTGAAGGAGGGAAGATTGAGGTGGGAAGTTGTTTGGTGTGAGAGTGGTGAGGTGGTGGAACAGCTGCCCAGAGAGGCTGTGGATGCCCCTCATGTCCATCCCTGGAGGTGTTCAAGGCCAGCTTGGAGGGGCCCTGGGCAGCCTGGGCTGCTATGAGATGTGGAGGTTGGTGGCCCTGCATGCGGTGGGGGGTTGGAGCTTCGTGATCCTTGAGGTCCCTTCCAACCCAAGCCATCCTGTGATTCTATGACAACTCTGTCACGTTGGTACGGTTTCCTCCCAACACCCTTTCCTAATGGTACTGGAATTTTGGGCTATTTCATATACTGGAACCAGCTCAGGGAGGATGTGCAGGGCAATTTATCCCTTTAGTTTTGGGATTCAAACCTGCAAGACTCTTTTCCCTTTCCCCTTGCTCGTTTCAAAGGCATTTTTTAGTTTGGAGACTTCTTAAATCATAGAATATCATAGGAATGAGCAGCTTGAAATGATCAGCACTGGCTGGTACGTTCATAGAATCATCCGGGTTGGAGAAGACCTACCAGATCATCCAGTCCAACTGTCCACCAATCACCAACAGTTCTCACTAAACCACAGCCCTCCCCACACTGTCTGTACATTCCTTGCGCGTATTCTGTGTTCTTTGTATGATAACCTGAGGGTAAAACCAAATTGCAGTTTGTGTGGAGTCAGGGTGATTTCTGTTTGTGCCTATTAATGCTTGGGCTAAAGCAAGCTGATGTTAGAGCCTGCTTCTGAGCTACGCGGTGCCGTGTCTGAATGCTGACTTCAGTTATGAAAACGCTTAAATCTTGATAGAAACCATTAAAAGAACACAGATTTAGTTCAGCTGTTGGACAGCATGTGCTTGTCGTAGTTGACGTTAGTGTAATCATTCCACTACTGGTTCCAGCACACGTTGATATGCTCAGGATGATGGATGGCACTTGCATAGAAATAAACGTGGGGAGCTGGTGAATGCGTGGGACGTTGCGTTGCAATTTGGGCTGCCCACCTGATGGCTCTTTGCACTGAGCTGTGGGGCTGCTCTCCTGTTACGGATAGGAAACGGAAGGGGTGTAATGAGGTTTAACAGTTGTACTGACTGATGGGTCTGTCCCTGTTCTTGGGTGGGTTTTGCTAATAGGAGGTTATGAGTATGAAATGGAATGTTTCCTTAAAGGTGATAGATGGCCTGGAAATGCTTGATTATCCTACAGCTTGTTTGGGAACTGGCTGAAAGAACAGAGCACATGATGATATCCATCGGAATGTGGGGTTTGGAAAGCCTTAGTAATTTTATCTTTGCCTGTTCTTGTAGCTTAGATATCAACATGGGCTGAGTACTCCAGATCTACGGCAAACTCTTCCTAACCTGAAAAATTTCATGGAGCTCGGGCTCATGGTCAGATGGTAAGTAGTTTTTTTTTTTTCCTTTCTTAGGAATTCAAAGGAGATGGATGCTACAAAAAAAAAAAAAAAAGAAAATAAAGAAAACTAACTTTTGGAGGAGTGTAGGAGGGAAAGTATTATTTTAAATATGGTGCTTTGACCAAAGAGGGCAGTGAATTAATCATTCTTTTAAGACTGTATATAAGGTACAACTGCTGCCAGCCCTTCTATATTGTGACAGTCCAGGAGTGTGGAAGACCTTAAGCAGAACAGATCTTAAAAGCCTGGCCAGCATCTGCCTTCCCATTTGCTTTAAAGTATAATGCAAGGGAGTCTGTGAATTATAATCTCAGAGTCATTAAGGTTGGACCACCAAGACGAGCATAATCGCTGCTAATGAAAATAGCTGCTGTGTGTTGAGTGGTGTTGCTAAATGGGAAGCTCCATTATTTGGTAACTGAAGGTAGGGCAGCCTTCCAGAGAAATGCTAATTGCTTCTGCTCTGATTTGCTGTGGAGGATCCAGAATCCTCTCCATTCTCTATACATATAGTCCCAGAAACCAGTCTGCTCTGTTACAAGACTAGCATGCCTTGCAGAAGCTGTTTCAGCATAAGGCTTGAGCAATTCTCCTTTAAACCACTGAGATATCCTTCAGCAGATGTTGAAACCCATTCCCAAGCACGTTCCTGCAGGCTTTACGTGCTTTGTGCTCCTTTATATGTGATCCTTTGAATTACGTATGCTTGTGCAGCATCTTACCTTGAAACAATTTTGTCCTGCCGTCCCATCTTCACTCTTTGAATCCCACCCAAACATAGCATTGTGCTGTTTTAGGAGCCCTCAGTTAACGATTCACCTCTGCCCCAGTGTTGTGGAGGTGCTGGATGTTCCCTTGTGTCATTGCCTTGCTCTCTGCAGATATTCCAGATGCTGCAAGGCGTTGAAAATACCATCCAGTGTGAGGTAACCCCACCAGGGTTTGCTGCCAGATCACTTGGTGCTGCCCTGGTGATGGAGATGGACTCAACACCGCTTCAGCTGATTGGAGAAACAATCTCTTTTGTCACAGTTAATGCTAAATTAGGGTGGAAGAGTTGCTCCCAAGGGGATAATAAACTATTAAGCACTAGTAGGCAAACGTTAATAACTTGGAGCTGGTTTTTGTCTTCTGGGAGAATCTCAAAACCCCAAAAATCTGATTTTGAATGACACCACTGTGACGCTGGCTGATCTTTAACAGTGCAGTTAAGGCTTTCTAGGGTTGTTCATATTGTATCTGAATGCCCTGAAGCACTGAACAACAAACCCTGCTGGTCTGTAGCATCTTCTCACTCCTGAAACTTCAAAAGAGTTTTGCTTTTGCAGAGGTGATGATTGCTGCCTTCTGGTAGACTGAGTCTATCTTTGGTCCTCCAAAACACAGAACGTGGGAAGGAGAACAGCTATAAAGGCAGCCTGTGATCACACAGCCTTTAATACTAAAAGGCAAGGTGGGGGGGAGGGGAAGGAGCTTTTCATTGCTGCTCCAGTTGAAAATGATAGGAGCAGGCTTTGGATGGAGTTATGTGCCTCGGAGTAATGTGGCTCAGTATCAGACCCCTGGAACAAGAGTTCTGCTTTTAGTAACAGCCACTAAAGTCCTATGGGATGTTACTGTACTTTGCAGCCCTTATTTCTATGCTGCACTTTGCTTTTATCTTTCCTTCAGCCCTTGCGTAGAAATGCTGATCAAAGCGAGCGAAGCTGTTTGGCAAATGGTTTGACTGGGAGGATAATCTTGGCAGAGGGAAGCAAATACAGGAGGAGGAGAAGGATCATCTTTGAGCAGAGCAGTACAAGTGTTGCCTGATGGAAGTCCAGCTCAGCCAGCAGCAAACAGACCCCGAAAAAAGGAAGCTGTGGTTCTCGTGCAGTTCCACAGTCTCAGTAGTTTTTAACCACATCTGAAAAGATTCTCCTTTCTTTTACTTATCCTGAGCTGCAGGAAGAAAAGCTTCAATCATCAGGCAAATATTGCTGGCAGTTTATGTGAGGTATCCATCACTGTGATGTCAAAACCCAAAGATGATGCGTGGTCACGGAAATAAGAATACAAAGGGCTAAAATACCCAAACCGTGGCTTCTGAAGCGCCTGAACCTCATCTGCGGGCTGGGGTGGGTGCAGGTGGCCCTTGAATAAGCAGAGATGTGAGGGCTCTGGGTCACAAGGTGTACGTCTCTGCTCTTCCCTTCTGGTGTGCACTAGCTTTGAAGCGCTGATAGCGTCAGCTTGAGGTGTTTGTTGGAGGTTTTGCCTTTGTGCTGCCAGGTTTTGTTTTTTTTCTCCTGTTAGGCGATACGCAGTCATTAGCAAGACAAAACACATTTTTGGGCTGGGTAATATTTCAAAACATGTAGGGATATGAAGCGCAGTTCTCCGGGAATATCACATTCCCTCCTTGCCCCCACATGAATGTCTATGCCTCATTTCCTTCTCACCTCCACGACTTGCATGCATAGTTGTTCTTTTTCAACTTTTTCTTAAGGCTAATGACTCCAAACAAGGCTCCTTAGTGCTTCCTAATAATATAAATGGAAATGAGCCTTTACAGGGAGCCTGACTCAAGGGGAAAACTGGCGAGACTTCCATAGCCAGGCACTGAAGTTGAGCACATGCGTAGCAAAGCACAGATGCCCACTGTCTTGTGAATAATATCTGCTTACATATATTTAAGCAAGCAGAAAGGCCACCAGCTGTTAAAATGAAGATTGGAAGGGATTTTCCGTTTTCAGGATACAGCAGGTGAGTAATCTGATGCTCTGTGCTGCAGACAGCAATCGGCAAAGTATTTCCAGGCTATCCTTCATCTGTGGGATGAGAGCAGGAGCACGTGAGGTAGTGATGAATTTTTCTTATTCACACATTCATTTATGCTGACTGGTTGGTTTTTTTGCTGTTCGCTTGCTGGTCTTCAATTTCCTTCGTTATTACTGTAGGTAGCTTTTGCTGAACTGCTGTCAAATCACGCTGGTAAACACCAACACTTACGTTGCACTTAGTTTATCTTCGAAGAGGACCTACTCGTAGTTGTTATTTTTCTCTAGAGACATCTGTGTTTCTCTGCAGCCTTGGATTGAATCCTGGAGATAAACAGGGTCACCAAAATCTGTAGTTATTTTAATTCGGGCTTAGCCTCACTCTCTAAGAAGGATCAGATATATATCAGGTCATATATATATATATATATATATATATATATATATATATATACACAGAATAGTTTTGCTACTCCTGCAGATGTAGGGATGATGTTTAATTTTTGGGTTTTTTTTTACGACTTTGGTTGTAAAACCAATTAGCCCGTTATTTCAGACTTCTGTCAGAGCAAATGTGGCAGTTTCCTATAGATTCTCTGCTCCAGGCTCTGATGAACTGCATAGTTCTGCCTGCGGCCTTTTGTATACCTGCAGGGTTGGACTGAGGTTTAATTGCATTGCTGCTGGATCCCTCTGCCTGGTGAGACTTGTTTTAGTTTCTCAAGCATGACACTTAAATGATGAATACGTGTTTTCACATCGCAACTTGCATGATTTATTGCATCAAGCTTGCAGGTCTGCAAGCTCTGCTTCCCTCTTCGTATCTCCTGGCACCTAAATTCTGCTGGATTTACTTTTCTCCTCCTGTACCCTAACTGCACAGTATTACTGTACTGTATGTAGATGAAGCCAGGACAGATCTGCTTCTGCACATGCTGTTACAGAGGCTACACAACAGCAAAGCCTTACTTTCCTGCTATCAGATTTAGACGATGTCTCACTTTTTTAAGGCGAAAGATGACGAGGTAAATTTTGTTTGATTTACATTCTCCCAGTTGTGTTCTCCAAAATCTTTGTTTCCTTTTGGGAATATTTCTCTGTATTTCAGATTTCTCAAGCGTGGGGTCTCGCTGGCTTCCAGAAAAGCAGCTCATTTTTAAGACCAGCATTTGTTGATGCATAAGGGCCCTGTGCAGTTTCTCTCTGAATATCTGAAAGCATGCAGTTCATTCCAGCTCTTGAGACACTGAATCTTTACTTTACACACAGACTGCTTACACATATACACTGGACTTTGTTTTATTCCTTTCTGCGTGTTCACCTTCATCTTTCACAAGTCAGCCTGACTTCTGAGGAACGGGATTTGTATTAAGAGCAAATAAAGCAGCGCTCTGCAGACTCGAGCAGTGCAGTGAGAAGGCTTTTCCTGGTGAAGAAATGAGACGACAGGGTTAGCTAATGTGGGCAAATGCCCTTGCTCCTTTAGAAATCCCTGTCTGCAGCCAGGGAGATGTCCTTTGGAACCCTTATTCAAAAGCTATACTCAAAAACTTTTGCACACCAAGGCCTTCCAATACTTGAGGGGAGCGTATAAACAGGAGGGGGAACGTCTGTTTGTTAGGGTGGGCAGCGATGGGACGGGGGGAATGGTTTGAAAGTGAGACAGGGGAGGTTTAGGTTGGATATGAGGAGGAAGATTTTTCAGCCAGAGGGTGGTGAGGCACTGGAACAGGTTGCCCAAGGAGGCTGTGGATGCCCCATCCCTGCAGGCATCCGAGGCCAGGCTGGATGTGGCTCTGGGCAGCCTGGGCTGCTGGTTGGTGACCTGCACACAGCAGGGGGTTGGAACTGGGTGAGCGTTGTGCTCCTTTGCAACCCAGGCCATTCTATCATTACATTTGAATTTCAGAGGTATGCCTTGGTTCGTATTCTGCTATATTCAAGAGGAGGCCAACGCCTAACATTACAGCGGAGGAAACTCTGGTAGCTTAATTTATGAAGACTTTTTTTATTTCAAAAGCACGTGTCAGAATTCCATAGCTGCCAAAAGGCACGGTTTCACCTCAGCTTCATGCTGGCAGCCTCCCTTAGCATCCCTGTCACCGCAGCGTGTTACTTACCCAGTAATCTCAGAGAAGGTGAGAAGCTATTATTGCTTTGTAGCACGGCTGACATGAGATTGGCCCAGGGCCGTGCTTGGAGCTTCAGACATTTCAGATGGCTATAAACCAACCTAAACACCTTCATTTAGCCTCCTTGCTGCCATGAGGTCATAGTTTGCAACACACACACACACACACACACACAGACACACACAGACACACACACGATCAAATGGTGTTATTTTTTTTCTTTTTAAAGTATTCTCATACCAAAGAGCTGTAGCTGTGGATTTTGGCTTTGGGCCCGACCATCAAGATTTAGTATTTTTAGTATTTTATACCAGCTGTGATCCAGTAATGTTCCTCAGAGGAAACGTTTTGCAGGGAGGAAAAGATGCATATTTGAGCCTGCAAATTGTGTCCTGTCTCATAATGCTTTACAGTTTCTCTGTGCCCCTTGCAGGCAGATTAAATAATAGCGACTGGATCTGACCAAAGAAACTCTTTATGGAAACCACAGACGGATTCCGGTTGTAATCTGTTCTGTAGGAAAAATAACTCCAGAAGTGGCCGTCCACTATTTCAGTCAGTGGACCATAGGTGTTTGCAGTGTGGAGTTCACAAGTTGCACCACAGGTCTGAAGAGTAAAAAAATGAGCATTCTGGGGAAGCAAACAGATAGCTTGTAGATTTTTCTGCCAGTAAAGCTTGTAGCTGGAGTTAGAGTCTGTATAAATGGCTGTTCTGGATTTGGACGCAGTTGCAGCACTGAAATCAGTGGTGATGTAATTCTCTTATCTACGCTAGCCAATAAATCAGAGTTTCTCTTCCATTTTTGTTTTTAATTTAGAAATTCTACTTCCTGAGAACAATTCGACCTACTCCTCTGTGTCGCTCGTCCCAGTCTGATCCAACTAGATGACTAAGCACCATTAAGACCCAATGACAGTTCATCAGGCCAGGTTTTCCTACTCCACCTCCAGTTGCAGGCTGTTCCTTTTGGGCAGGTGTCCACATCTGTTTGCTGTCCCAGAAGATCAGTCAGGTCATTGTGTCAGGAAGCTGAACCAGCTCACCCCTAGTGATTCAGGTCAAGGCTGTACCTCAGGGCTGCACTCCTGCATGCTGAACTTGTTTGGCTAGCAAGGATACCTTGCACTCCCCACAGTTTATGGGCAATTGGATGTTAATTTTCTACGTGAGGTGCTTTTTCTTATTAATTCCATGAGCTGTGAAGCTGATAAAGCACCTTTTTCTCATGGCTTTGCCTTGATGCAGTGCTGTGAGTTTTGGTAACCATACAGACGTTGCTCAAGGGAAATATGAGTAGAATAGCGTTCCTCTGTCAGCTGCTTGTTTTCGTAGCGATTAATAGCAACCTCGTACATCTGAGCTCTGTGCTTCTTTGGAAGTGTTATTTCTGATCTGAAAGCACGGTTTGACTTCACGTGGTCACCTGGGAGAAGGTGAGGGAGCAGGAGAAGATCCCTTGGCTTGAGTGCAGCTAAGAACTGCATAGTTTTTATTTCACTTACTGCAGCGTGATGATCAGTCACGTAATCATAAAATGGCCTGGGCTGGAAGGGACCTCAAAGATAATCCAGTTCCAACGCCCTGCTGTGGGGCAGGGCTGCCAACCACTAAATCAGTCACTGGATCAGGCTGCCCATGGTCCCATCCAGCATGCCCTTGAGCACCTCCAGGGATGGAGCATCCACAATCCACAGCTTTTGGGTACAGAGACCCATTCATTCTACACTGGTTGCTCAGTTTGTGGCCAAGAAGAGGCATCCAAAGGGGAGGATGGTCCCCTTTGTCAGCAGGGGCTCACAGGATGGTGTTGCTCACCTTTCTCTCCACTGCCTGCACTGTTATTTTTTTTCCACCAGTGATTGTGGAAGGGAGGGTAGGCAATGAACTCTTGGATGGCTGATCTCCAAAGGCCTTTGTGTCCATTTATTTTTATCTAAATGCCGTGGCTAATATTTGATAGGCAGCTAAGCCCTTCTGTTGGCCTCATTCCTGCTCTCTCAGCGTTCGGCTGTTATCCCTGTATTTATTCCTGACTGAAGCTAAGCCCATCCCATTCATATTTAATGGCAGCGAGGAATAGTTTCAGCGATCTGCCTGCATATGTGTCCAGCAGATTAAAACCCAGTCTTACATGCTGAAGTAGGGCCCACTTAACTGTGTGTAGTTTAAGGAGCCTGGCTGCAAGTGCTTTCTGTTTTAATTCATTAGTTTGAACGCTTGTATGATAAATGAAGATGATTCCTGCCATATTGCCCTATGGACCGCCCTTATGTACTCTGTTAAAGATCTGGGAGGTTATTTTGTAAATGAGGGAGATTAGCTTGCGTTGCTGCTGTGTTTAGGCTGTTAGATCACTTAGCGTAGATCATTCTGCCAGTTCGACTTACTAAGAGATTTTTTTCCTTTGGCTGCTGTACTGAGGAGGTATTGTTCAGACATACAGAACATGTTAACTCGAATGGCCTTGTCATAACAAGCACTTAAAAAACTCTTCTGGTCCTACAAGCTAATTAACATCTCACCCTTTTGACTGCGTCTACAGAACAGTTGGGCTGTTATTTCTTTTTAGGAGGAGCTCGAGTTTACATGCCCACCAGAACAATTTGTAAAGCTGCTTCTCTCGAGCTAATTAGACATTACAGTTGTTCACGTTCGTTGTACTCAGGCACTTACATCTCTGCTGTTTCTTCACCTTCGTAGCAAACAAACTGTTGTACCTAAGTTGGACTGATCAGCTCTTTCTGAAGGTAATTTGAGGCTTGCCAGTCAGTCGTGTGCCCAGCTCTCTGCACGGATGTCTTTGTCCTTTAAAGAGTCTAATCACATGCAGCAGGGTTTGCTCCAAACACGCCTTTTCAGGCCACTGTGCTTTTCTTGTGTCTTCTCTGGACCCTTTTCTGACCGCATGCATTTCAGGCAGGAGCTTTTATCACTGAAATATTGTGCAAAGAGTAGGTTGCTTTATGACTATTTCGAGAAACACTCATCTGTGCTTAAATTCACAACGTAATGTACAGCTTGAAATTCTTCCGAGGTTAGATTTTGATCTCCTGCATGCCTTCCCTGGGGCTGTAGATAGTCAAATAAGATTCAGAAAAATGGCAGAACTTCCTGTAAGCCTTTCCTGGCATTGTCCTAAATCAAGAAATAAGAAGCCCTTCCATCAAGCCTTTCCTTTGCTATGTAAAGGATGCAAGATCTTATGCTTGCAGCTTTTCCACCTAGCTTAGAGCTGTTCCTTCTGAAGCCTCCTGGTGGGTGTGGACCCAAGCTTTCAGCACAGCAGTGAGCAAGGCATATCCAAAGCTTAGTAGCACTGAAGCTCTTGCTCTGTCAGGCTCCTCTGTGTACCTTGCAAGGCTTGTGACAGCTTTGGGCTCCTCTTAGCAGCCAGGCTGGACCCAGCTCATGCTTTGGGCTCAGTTTTGCAAAGATTCAGCAAATCTGGAGGAAACGTGAAAAAAGCAAAGTCTTGAGATAAACAGAATCTAATGAAGTAAGTCGTATCAAATAAATCCTCACTTATTGTCTGATTCGAGGCTGCAAGGTTCAAGCTGGAGGAAAGGGAGGGGAGACCAGAACATCCCTAACATACATCTGCAGTGCACATTGCCTGAGCAGTGTTTTCAACTGTCCTGACTCAAATTTTTGTCATATTGCATCATTTTGAAAATAAATGTTTGATTGTGTGGGGGTTGGCTGACGTATTTAAAATCCAGGTGTGAAAGTGTCTGGTCAGTAAGGGACTATGGGATAACCTCTGAGGCTGCATACACAGCATCTGAGAGCATCTGTGGCACACGCTGCTTTCTTTGTCACCTCCACTGAGAACGCTGCAAACCTTTGCAGCGAGAGCTTTGAATGCTCTTTGGTGTGCCATAAAGGGCTCAAACAGCAGTTGAAATCTAAGGAGGAAGTTGCTGGCTTTGCTGCTGGCTGCATGTGGTGCCTCTCGCTCTGCTCCACTGTCTGCAACTGTGAATTCCAGTAAGCAGATTTTCCTTAAGGTGACTGGGGTTGTTAGAGGGGAGAAACAAGCCTGAGACACGCGTTAAGGGGCAGCCTGGGAGGAAGAAAGATGGGAGAGGAAATGGAAGAGCAGCAGAACTGCACGCTGCCTTCCCATGGGGATGCTTATTTTTCACACGGGGACCTGTGGCAGCCTTGCTTATCCCATTTACAACAGGGAGAAACCAAAACTATGATGGAAAAGGATCCACGGTGGGGTCTGTTCATAGCTGCTGTTACAAGATTTCTCCCTGCAAGACAGATCCCAAAACGTATCAGGCCTTGAATTGGAGGAGAGAGTTTCTTTTAAGTGGAGTTAATGAATTTGACTCGTACTGACAGCAGTCAAGTCTCGGTTGTATATTCAGGGGATCAGAAATAACTGTGTTTAAAAGAAACTGGGAGGAAAATGAGCTGGTTGCTTAAGTTAGGGTACGGCATACTATTGGCATATCGGATGGTGATTATGTTTGGACAAGGATTAAACCTATGAAGGAAAATTCGTGTGACGCCCCAGATGACGTAAAGCGGACGTTCCAAATTATAGACCCTGAGACAGTGTAAGTGGAACTGTTATTAACAGTCAAATTGAACTTGTAAATTAAGCTCGATTATTCCACGTTCCACGAGAAACCGATGTTGACACTTGTCCAAAAGGGTTTGGAACGATTGGCACGGCGAAGCAAAAGATCTGGCAAAATTAATCATCTGCAAATAGCAAAGTTAGCGTGGCTTTCCTTCGTGCAGCCGTCAGCAAAGTCCGCCGCTGGAAGAAGCCGCTCGTAGAGGATTCAGCCCTTATTACTTGCTTTTGAAGAGTTTATGATGGCCCAGCACAGGCCATAAATACATAAATACACGGTCAACAGTAATAATTCATAAAGCGCAGCCTGGTCCTATAAAATGGTGTTAACAGTCCGAATTAACGTAACGTGGTGGTTTCTTGGGTGATTGACTCTTCAAATCGTGGAGCTTCGTAAATGTTCCCCTCACGATCTTGCCGGCTTTCAGTAAAGCTGTCCTCTGGGGTGTCTTCTGCAGTTCATATGGCGTTAAACACTTGTGGGCTTTTTAGCACTTTAGGATACAAGTGGTTGGCCAGACAGGGCTCGGAGTTGTGATAAAATAATTGCTTCAGCCTTTGGTGAAACATCTGTATTGCTCGTGAGCGTGCCTGACAGCTGTGATTTATCCTTTCCTTCTTTTATAGTGATCGACACCATACATCCAGTGCAATTCCCGTTCCAAAGAGGCAGAGCTCTAGCTTCGGCAGATTGGATGTTGGCTTTTCCAGTGGGCTTCCTTCTCCAGATAAAGGACTCCGAAAACGAGCTAGCACGGGAAACGAGAGACTGCAGTACAAAACTCCTCCTCCTAGTTACAACTCTGCTTTAACGCAGCCTGTAGCCATCGCAGCCCACGTGGGAGGATTAGATAAAAAACCCGGATCAATATCTTCATCCCTCGATACCTCCATGGACTCCTCAAAAGGAAATAAGAAAGGAGAGGACTTGTGTGGCAGTTTAAACGGAGAAAACGGGAGCCTAACCAATGCCCAAGACCAGCAGGAGTCTTTCCTAGGACATACTAGTGCAATAAATGGGGCTTTGCTGCCCGGTGAGTGTTCCAGCACCGTAAGCAACGAGCAGCCTTGTGAGTTTCGGCCCTCACTCGGCCCTGTCCTTTGCTGCACTGTGGAGCAAGCAGAGGAAATAATGGGGATGGAAGCGACAGGGTTCAGCACGGGAGATCAGCTAGAAGACTTTAACTCCATCCCGGTGGAGCACGCCGTGGCAGTGGAGTGTGACGAACAGGTCCTGGGGGAGTTTGAGGAGTTCTCTCGGAGGATCTATGCACTGAATGAAAACATGTCCAGCTTCCGCAGGCCGCGCAAAAGTTCGGACAAGTGAGCTGGGACAGGGATTTGATAGCGGACATTGAGGTGAAATCAGCGATCTGGAATAGAGATAAAATTGCACTTATTCTTTATATTAATTATATATATATATATATGTATGTATATGTATATATATAAAAAGCTAAAGCTATTCCAATGGTGTTAGGACAAACAAACGGACTTGTTACTGAGCACGATAACACAGGATCATGGTATATTCACAGCCCAGGTAAATTTTGATTCTGCTTCCAGTCCTCTTGTGTCTGGTATTTATAATCTGTTGGGTTTTGTGGGTTTTTTTTAGGCGGTGGAGTCCACTTGTAAGCGCTTTCCTGGAAAAAAAAAACTTCAAGTGCTGATCTGGCCCTCCTATAAGTATTTGATTTGTTTTCTTAATTATTATTTAGAATTAAACTTATTTTAATCTTATCAGAAGGAAAAAAAAGTTAATTTAAAAATATGGTTATGGTAAGAGCTCTTCACGTTCTCCCACGTACTCCTGTGCTTTCTTGAGCAATGCAGTCGGTCTGACAGAAATGCCATGAATTAGCCATAGTCAGACAGCTTTCTCTTGGCTGCACTGTGCAGTTGTGGATGTTTGCACTGATGGGCCTTCCGCTGGTGGTGTGCACTTGCCAGAGAGAGAGCACCTGAGGTTTCCCTGTGCCTGGTTCATCATGTTTCCTCCTTTCCTCCACGCTCAGTCTTCCTTCTGGTAGAGCCTGTGAGCACCCAATCACCTCTGAGGTTTGTTAGAAAAATCTCATGTCTCATTCTCCATTTAACTTCATGATCTCCAGGCTAATCAGGAGAAGCCCGACGAGCATAGGGTGCGAGTGGGGTTCACCGACCATGTTCAGTGCTTGGAATTAGGCAAACTTGTGGAATCACTCTACCCTCTGTAGAAAGGAGGCACTTGGCGTAATTCATTAATATCCCTTTAACTGGACCATCCGTGTGTTAAGGAAGAGCCTTCTGGCTTTGGTTGGAGCTTTGTTGTGGGGCTGCTCACCTTTGGCACGTGTGTTTGGCTAACTAATGGGAAAGCCATTAGCAGCCCATTTTGTGATTCCTGCTATTTGTTTGAGTTTGAATTCCATTGCTCTTGCCTTCTATATTGCATGACCAAGAATTCAGGCTTGGTCACGAGCTCTCAAATATAAAAAATATATAGCTTCACCATGCCTGGCTTTTTTGTTTTCCTCCCTGGTCCTTCCTTTTTTTTTTTTTTGAACCAATGACCTAACATCACCATAAAGCTAGTCTAAATTAACTTCTTAAAATGTGGGTATGTATAATCTCAACTGCCTGTTGTCAAAGCAAGATGTGTACACGAGAACCAGTATACACAATAGCACCATTCTAGAATATACATTTTCCAGGTAACAATTTAATGACTGTATTAAAACTATATTCACATTTCTTTTGTTGGCTTTAACAGTTGTGTCTACCACTGAGTTGTTGGATTGGGTTGTGCCTACCATGAAATGTTGGATTGGG
>JAPSGF010000099.1:1126051-1158600 GCA_035772895.1 Perdix hodgsoniae | reverse complement strand
TCCCAGCAAACCACAACCCAAAGCAAAGGAGGTGACCCACAGCTTTTCAACCCCTTTTCTCCAGAGAAAATCAATGTGAACAGGTTGGTGGTTTTAGTCTCATCCAACTTCCCTGACTTCGAGGCCTCCTGAACAGTTCCAGAGAGCAGAAGAGGCTGACAAACTCCATCCAAGGAAGAGGAAACGCAATGTCTCCTGCTTTCATCAAGGAAACAAGGGCCTTATTTCCCTGCCAGCGTCACAGCAAGCTGGTTAGAGTTATGGGAGTGAGAATGGAAATCTGGGTTTGTAATGGAAGTTTGCTTTGGAGGTTCCAATATCCCGTTTCTTGGTTGGAGAAACTATATTTGGTTTCTCGTCTCCCAGTTGCTTCTCCATCCAGATAACCATAACCATTTGTAGGGTCTCCATGGGAAGGATTTGGGAGGCAATCTCGGGGGAAGTGGTGCCGTTAATGAGAGAGAACACAATAAGAGAGAGCAGAATGATGAATAGAGACAGTGTCAGGGGATTGGAGCTGGGTGGGCTTTAAGCTCCCATCCAACCCAAACCGTTCTATGAAAATAGAGACGAAAGTGGGGCTGAAGATGGGAATGAAGGCGGGGATAAAGATGAGGATAAAGATGGGGATGAAGATAGAGACGAGTTGCCTGAACCTCCTGAGCAGGGGCCTATGTGCCTGGAGAGAGGGGGATTAATTATTGATTATCCCCCATGCTCCGCTCCTCTTGCATCCCATACTCCAAATGAATTCCCATGTACCTTCAGCCTGAGGCTAGGCTGCAAGAGCTGTCTTCACCTGCGTGTGTGGGAGGATGGGGCTCCTGATCTCTGCTCTGGGGTCTCAGAGTGACACAAGTGGTGGTGACATAGATGTGCACTAATAGCGGGGTTTAATCTCCCAACACATCTGACAGGTCCTGGGCTCTTAGGGCAGCCTCTAACAAAGCATCCCCAGCCATGGAAGCCCCACATGAAGTGGAGGAGGACGCTGGGGACAGGAGGAGGGGGCTCATCTCCAGGATGCAGTAGGTTTGTTCAGTCCTCGCTGTTGTATTTGCATGGGGAAAAAATAAATCAGGGCTGTTCTGGTCTATATCTGGCCAATTTCAGTCTGGAGTTCCTGACAGGTGACCCCAGGGTACGGTTGCACACTCTCAGTGCTTATTTTTGACATCATAATCCAAATTGACATTCGGTGCTTGAATATACAATAAGTTCATTACAGCTAAACCCTCCGGCTCAGGGATTTCCTGTTGGTAAGTCTCACAAAATCAGGATTCCCTGTGGTATCGGGCTGAAAACGTTTGCAGATAAAATTCAAGTTAGCAAGTTATGCCAAAATGTTTTTGGAGCCAAAGCGGAGCTGTAATTCGTGCAGTGGTTCTTTGTCCTTCTCCGTGCTCTGGAGTGGAGGTGGAGGCTCCTGCCCCATACAGCTCCCAATCAGGGGCTCAGTGCTGCTCTCAGGAGGAGCTCATTAAGGAGCAGTGGAGAAATCCACGGTCCTTTATCTGAGTGTTTTTTGGAACCAGAACTCTTGCCTCTTATCCCACTTTCTAAAGAGCAGGAGAAGATTTTGCTCCGTGTGTTACCAAAACAACTCATGAGCAGCCACAACCGACACAGTGAGAGTTTCGATACCCCTGTTACTGCCATCAGTGGGATGTATCTCCCAAACTTTGGGTGTCTGCATGAGAATTGCAACATGGTGGGGTTTTTGCTCAAGCCCTTGACCTCCTGGTTAATCAGCTGTGATGATGAAGTGAGAACTTGGCCCAGGGCTTATCTGTGCCCATCTGACGCATGATCAGCATCTCTTCTGCTTCCACCTCCTTCCCTCGACGAAACTGATACCCTGTAAAAACAGGGCTCTTTCCTATCAGAGGAATTTGAAGCTGTTTTTCCAATAAGATGAGTGGTAAACTTCGCTGTGTCCCAAAGAGAAGTGTGAAATGTCTCCTCTCGGGATCTGCATAGCAGGAGATGTGCTGGGGGGTTCCCAACTGCAGCTGGATCACGACTGGGTCACGAGGTGATGCTGTTGCAAAAGAAGACATGCATCTGCTGCTAAGCACTAAGATGGGATGCATAAGACTTGGGTGATAATTCTTATCATAGAATCATAGACTCACTAAGGTTGGAAAAGACCTTCAAGATCCCCAGGTCCAACCCCAACCCATCCCACCATGCCCACTGACCATGTCCCCAAGTGTCACATCCCCACTGTGACCCCACCACCTCCCTGTGCCACTGCATCACCACTCTTTCTAAGAAGAAATTTTCCTTAAGAGCCAACCTTCTGCCTGGTGTTGGGAAAGCTTGTCTGGTCAGTAGTGCCTGGTTTTGGGTTCTGTGCAGTGAGAAGGCTGTGGGTGTACAGGAGCATCCTGTAAACAGCGGTAGGTTTGGAAACAACGGCTCCACCCAGATCTAGGAAGCTCCTTTAGCTTAGAGAAGAGAGGTGGCCATGAAGATGCAGTACAGCAGGAAGGGCCTTGTGCTTCTTAGTCACTTCAGTGTGACAAGAAGGAATGCATACATATACATACAGCAAATTTCTACTGGGTATACGTTGGGAAAAAATATCAATTCAGAACTGTTGAAGTAGGAAACAGTAGAGGAGGTGGTCCAGGGAGACCATTATCCCTGCTACTGGAGGGCTTGAGGAAATGCAAAGCAATGCAGAGTAACTGGAACTGGAAGCTTTGGGATTGCTTTGTGGATGGAGATCCTACAGCTGGACCCCGTGTTCCAATGTTTGACTGCCTGCATGGCAAGAAGCATTTTGTGATGGGGACTTCTGTTCTAACCTGTGCTGTGATCTCTCTTTCCCATCAGTGGGCACTTCCAAAGAGGATCCCACCAACTGAGCACAGAGCTGCAGACGGCAATAAAACCTCCCTTTGCCTTCACTCCAACTGCACCCTCAGCTTTGGCATCTCCTTCCATGCCCCAACCTCCAGCCCACGGCTTGGTGGCACTGCTGGGCTCATTCCTCTTGGCCACCACCTACCAAAGCATTGGCCTTTCTTGTCCCAAGCCCTTTCCCCAGAAGCTGTTCCCCATCCCATCCCTGTGTTATGCCATCCCTGCAGGGTGCCCCATTCCAATATGACCCTTCCTCAGCCACCTAAGGTGGTCTCCATGGGATCCTGAGCTCCTTCCCAGCTCACTTGTTCTGTTCATCTGCATCGCACATATCCCTCGTTCCCTGAGAGTTCAATAAAAAGCTCAGGAAGAGTTTGCTATTCTTTCCTCCCCTGGTGGTTTTTAAATTTTACACATCTTAAACCTAATTAATTTGCTAGTTGCTGGAAGTGCAGCATCCTATATGGCTCCTGTGAGAAGAACGTGATAAAAGTAGGATTATCACTTGCAACGACCCTAGAAAAAAATCTGGTAATGCTTCCTTCTGTAGCATGAGACCTTCTGTGGAGGATCAGCCTTGAGCTCTGCAAAGAAAATCGTGAAGTACGGCACTCGAGAACAGTTTCTTTGTGGTCTGCTGTGTTTCTCTTGATTGCTTTTTGTTATGATGAGTGACTGGTGGTTGCTCTTCCTATAGGCTCTTCCTATTGGCGGTGTCCTCAAGAAGGAGATGGGCTCTTGGTGGCCATGTTCAGCTTGCCCTCGGGATGCTGTGGTGTTTGGGTCCATAGGTGAGAGAGTCCAGCAAAGTGTGCTTTGGAAAAATGCCCTAAAGGAGAGAACAGAGACCTACCCAACTTAGAAGCCTTGCCAATCCATGATGTCTCTGTTGCCTTGGGATAGACCTAGGTCTTAAAATTTCAAGTTTCAATGGTTCGTAGAGCTCTGTATTATTCCTTCTTCTTTCTACTTCTGCATCTTTTATGTTTATCCTCTTCCCCTGCTTAAAGAAGAAATGCCAATTCTGGAAAGACAGCGCTGTGCTGCCAGTGCCACGCACAAGAGACCAACCAGTCTTGCTGGCCTTGCTGTTTCTGACACAAGCCAGGATGCCATTGGCCTTCTTGGCCACCTGGGCACACTGCTGGCTCGTTTGGAGCCCTTTGAAGCATTGAGCTATTCCAAACCAGGCTTCATCCTCGTATGCCCTGCGCACCTCCACCTTGAGGATCACCATTCACATACAGTAGAGAATCCAGGACCTGCTTCTGCTCTGAGAGGTGCACTTGGGCCACTCAGATATATTTTGAGCTGGAAAAATTGGAGCTGAGGATGTTGGCTGGTGCCACGCTGCTGGGGTGGCCGGCTGCAGGGAGAGGGATGGGATGGAAACTGCAAGTTGGTTCAGCTCCATCACCTTTCCATTGGGTCTCCATTTATAAATAGTTCGGGTCAACCATGTGCGCCTTGACACTTTTTCAAGGCTGAAGACACTGTGGGTTTTATGCTTAGAAAATTTCCTTCCCTGGCTGCCCCCAGCTCCCTGCCTGCCAGGAAAGTCCAGCAGCAGAATCAGAAAGGTGCCTGGATGAAGTGGGAGCCTTAACCCGAGCTTCGTGCTGGGCTGCGTGGCACCAAGGAGGCAGCAAAGCAATGAGAGTCCTGGCTTACTTGCTCTGGGACTGGTTCTTCGATGAGGGAGGAGAGGGAAGAAGGAGTTGTTCCCTGCTGACCCAGCTGTCCTCAGCAATGGGAACCTGGGAAGGAGTCATCTCTCAGAATGTGCTAAAACACATGGGAATTATTATCTGTCAAGTCACCAAAGCAAAGCAGAGTCATCTTCCGTGGCTGAAAGTGAATGATTTTTTTTTGTCTTCCAACCTTGTGCATTGCTCCAGTGAGTTACAATGCCCACCACACCAAACAGCAGCAGTGTGAGAGAAGCATCACGTGCAGAGCCATTCCTGCAGAGCTGTGCCCATGGCCAGGCCCGCAAGTCATGCTTCCCCTATGGAATCTTTGTTTTCTTCTTCCTGCTGTTGCTTCTAGCTCCAATTCAAAGGCGATCTTTGACCCCAAAGACTGGTGATGAGATATACATCCATCTTGCCTTAATGCTTTGATACAGAACAAACCCACGGAGCAGACGGGTGCAGTTCATAGAATCATAGAATCACAGAATCACAGTCACAGAATCATAGAATGGCCTGGGTAAAAAAGGACCTCAAAGATCATCTGGTTTCAACCCCCCTGCTGCAGGCAGGGTTGCCAACCACCAGATCAGGCTGATCAGAGCCACATCCAGCCTGGCCTTCAGTGCCTCCAGTGATGGGGCATCAAGGCTTCTCTGGGCAACCTGTGCTATCTCGTGGCCACTGCGGTCAGCATCCATCAGAGCTGTTCAGCCAGGGAGTGAAGTGGGTGCTGACATTCAATCAATTGCAGCGGGACAAAGCTCTGTTATGTCAAACAGGGATAAACACACACACTATGGCTGCTGCCAACCTCTGGAGCAGGCTGGGGTGTTTGCCAGCTTCCATTGCATGACCAAGATACTGCAGAACCGTTACGTTGCACCCAGGTTGCCTTTCCAGTGCCAGTGAAAATAAAGAGCTCAGCTTCTTTTCTGCATCACCTCCTGGCTCTGGGACCCCTCTGGGATGGTGCTGGCATTGGACAACTCTTTGGGCTGAAAAAGTGAAAAATGCTGGGAATTTCCTGCCCATGCTGAGCAGGCAGAAACGTTCTCCCATGGAGTTTTATGAGGCTGCAGATCCTGGAAAAGTATGAAAGACAGACAGGAATGATCAGCGGAGAAGGAAAACCTGATTGGAAGGAAGTCCATGTTGCTGAAGCCTTGTGGAGACGTTAGAATGCCTTTGAAGACCCAGGCATGATTCTGACCCAGGGAGGTGGTGAAACCTCATCAGATCCAGCGCTGCACACTCACTGAGCCCCTCACATTGGTGTAAAAATGCTGGAAGCTGTCAGAGCCACTGTGGGTTTTGTGGGGGTTCATGGCACCTTCAGGAGTAACCCAACCACCATCACATCTCCTTTCGCTCTGCTCATGCATAGGGGATGGCCCAGGGAGGGATGACTTTCTCAGCTCCAGGATGCATATACCCATCGCTGCCTGTTTTCCTGGATCCAACCATGAGGGACACCTCTAAGCCAGGACTCCTTCTTGCACTTTCCATCTCTGGCAGCCAAAGCCAACAGCTTTCCAGGGGCTGAGACTTTTTCCAGTAGGAGGCATCAAGACCTGTTTTTTTTCCAACCAACCCCTCCTCTTCCAGAGCCCTGTCTCTGCGCTCCAGACCCAGAAAATTGGGTTTCAATGGCCTCGAGAAGGCAGCTACTACCCATGGACTGGAGATGTTGGGTGGACACAGCATCCTTCATGCAAGAGAAACACCTGCTCTGGGGATGGCTTTCTTGAGTCCCTGTTTTGCTCATTGCTGATGGGGGAGTCCACACAGTCACTGACATTCATTTCATCCTAATATAGATGATTACATCTGTAAGATGAGCAGCTTCAATATATGTAGTTTTTGCAATGGACGCTTAAAAGGAAAGAGGGAGCAGATACAGCTGTCTCTCTGTGCTAGCATTATTTCTCTTTAACTACACATGCAAGATATAATATCTAAATACTCACAGGCTCTTTCCTGTACTTGTATGTGATGATGGATGGATAGATAACCTTTCTCCATAAAAATATACACAGTTAAGGGTAAATTTTTCATTGTCATCTCCAGCTTGTGTTTAACAATTTCTTTTCCTCTACTTTTTTTTTCCCCTCCTTTCCTGGAATATTGTGAGTGGAGAGATCTGACCTGCGTCTAACATAATATTCTTGGATGGGTTTTTTTTTGAGTAATGGCACTATTATTGTACAACCTCCAGCAAGAACAATTTGCAAAGTGTTGCAAACTTTTCAAAATGACCTGACAACAGCTCTCCAGCCAAAGTGGTTTTGCAGGGATCTGTTCCAGCATTGTGGGAGCAAGGGAGGCAGAAAGGCACTGGAGCCCTGTGCAAGCCTGATTTTGCTTCGGGATTGTAATGCCGGTAAAGGGAACTTGAGGTCCAGTGCTGCAACCTATACATGGAGAAGTGGTTCCCTTTGGGATGAATCATTAAGGTTGGAAAAGAGCACTGAGATCATCACGTCCAATGGTCAACCCATCCCACCATGCCCACTGACCACATCCCTCAGTGCCACATCTCCACGGTTCTTGAACACCTCCAGGGGTGGTGATTCCACCACCTAATTGCTGTACTCTAAAATTAAGGAGAAACCGCATCTAGGAGGACCCTGATCTGAGTTGCTGCTGTAGGAACCTCAGTCCTCACCATCGATCTGCTCACTATCCCCCCCCCCCCCCCCAATCCCTCTTCAGACTTGACTGTGGTGTTATTTTCTAATAACCTTAATCGTTCTATGGTTCAAAGACCGTGTTTCTGGTGGGCTGACGGGGCGGAACCTCCAAGTCTTGGTGGGACCATGAGTGGCAGGAGCACTGATGCTGGCACCCTACAGACACCGATGGGCCGGCGTCTAACAAAGCAGGGGGTGACCCCATGATGGTGTCCTGCTCGCAACAACCTCTGCTCGTGGCATTGCTCCATCCAGTTAGATTGGATGCAAGTGAGAGACAAAATCTACCTGGACACCCAAGGCAGTGTGAGCAACACGCCCTTGCTCCCCAAGGAACAATGTTAAGGGCAGCAGACTCCCCCCCAGCTCCCCTCACGATGAGCCCTGCCTCCTTTGTGCTAACAGACCCCTCTCATTCTTTTCCTCTGGAAGCACTAAAGTTGGCTCGAACTGTTATTAAAATAATAGAGGGACCCCAGAGGATCTTTAACCAGGAGATCCTTAATAATTACTACCTCCTAGACTCTTGCTACTCCGTTTGAACCAGGTTTTCTCATGCTATCTGAGTCCTGCAGCAGAGCTCGAGGCCGTTCCCACAGGGCTGTGAGTGCCATGTGACTTAATTGTCCTCGATATTTTTCTAGTCACGTCAAGGGCTTCCTTGGAAATGTTATATAGCTGAGAAAGAGTTTATTATTTGCTGTCAGGAGGCAAATAACACCAGGGCATCTCTGAAGACGTCTATAACATATCTGCGTAATGTGAAGGTTAAAATAAATCAGTGAAAAGAGTCACTCTCCTGAGGGCAATATACTGTAAAATATTTCATCAGAAGGCCTGGCTATTATTGCGCTTGTAATTAATCTTCCTGGTAATAGCAGGGCTTGTTTTCTCCTGCTGCGTTATCTCACTCTGTGTCTACGCCAGCCACTAGATGTCGGGGAAAACCCCCTGATTTGCCAAAAATGAATTTCTCCCACAGCTGGGATTTGCTGGGTTTCCTTGGGATTCAGGATGATGCCCGGCGCGTCTGACAGTGGAGGTGCCTTGGGTGCTGCTTTCATCCATCAGCACCAAACCCTCAGCATCCTCCACCTGCACCGCGCACATCACCTCCTGAGCACTACCTGGGCTATAAAGCCAGGCTTTCCCCGAGCATTTGCAACCCTTCTGTTCTCAGATCATCACGTTGTGAGTGTGCCGGGACCTGAGTTTTACGAGCTGAGGGAGCCATTTGTGTCTGTGAAATGAGTGATGGGGGCAAATCTTGTGCAACAAACGGATGCCTGCGGCAGCCGCGACCCCGAATGGATTCGGGGAGTCTGTGGTTGGGGAAGCGTGGTGGGAGAAAGACACGTGGGTGGTTCTTGCATGCAAGGAGGCTGTCCTGGTGCAGATGCTCCCTCCCCGTCGTGCACACTCTGCCGAGGCACGATGCTCCTCCTTGGGAAAGGTCAAACTCCTTCACCAAAAGAATCCAACAGGAAGGTGCTGGAGATCCACGTGTCACTCCTTGTCTGCAAGTGTCATTGCCACGCATTTTTTTCATACAAGGGAAGGGGGAACAAGTGCAAAACATGAGTCCCACAAAGCGGAAACACTATCAAGCTGCTTTCTTGTTAATTGATCTCCTCAGCCGTGGGCTTCCTGGCTCTTGAGCAAGAGCAGATTGCTGCAAATAGCACCGTCACTCAAAGCCATGACCTGCTGGAGAGCAGGGTTCAGAAAAAGGGTGCTTGGGGGTTAAAAGGTAATGAAGGAGGACACAGATACCCAAGGTCAGGCTGGATGGGGCCCTGAGCACCTGATGGAGCTGTGGTGTCCCTGTGCATTGCAGGGGAGTTGGACTAGATGGCCTTTAGAAATCCCTTCCAACCCAAATGATTCTGGGGCTCTCTGATTCTATAGGTTTCCTCCTGACATGCACGGCCTTTCCAAGGAGGCTGAGAGAAGTGTGGATGGAGAATGGGATCTGTTTCACTTCCCCCATGGCCAACCTGCTGTCCTTCTGACCAGCTTCTTCCTCCTTCTGCATAACCAACCCTTGTCAAACAGCAGTGCTGGGATCTAGGATGTGTGCGTGAACGGATGGCTCTGGCCACCAGGTGCTGGTTTCAAAGAGCAGCACTGCTCTGCTTTCCATCATGGTGTAATGCTGGGTGTTGGACCTGCACTGACTCCTTTTTGAGGACAATTATAAAAAGGACTTGTGGAATTTCATCATCTTGGCCATGGAGAAAGCTTTGAGACAGAAGAAAGCTCGCACGAGCACACAGTCCAGCTGTCTGCACCAAGGATCACGCTGCCAGTTCCTAAACACCCACAGCAGATGTGAGTCCAGACTTCTGCAGCACTTGTCTTCCATCAAGTTTTCCTTCAAAGCCAACCTAAACTTGTTTTGCTGCCAATTATGCCAAGGCAATTATCACATTCCTGCCGTGGTCTTCTTCCCTCTAGACTGAGGAGTCACTGCTCTGCCAGTCTTTCCTCACAAGCCATATTTTCTCCAATCTCTTATCACCCTCACTCTTCTGTGAGATTTTTCTATGCTTGCTCAGCGTTTCATTGCCCTTTCTCACCGTGTTGATGGTGTTTCAGAATGTTATGTCTCGTATCTACGGTTGGATCCTTAAGATGAAACCAAGATGAAGCGAGAAAGGGTAAAGATGACTGAACAAAGGCCTTCTCTTTTCCAGGGCTGACCTAATCCACTCTCTCCCTTCTTTCACCTGGTCATTCTGGACCAGAGCTATAGAATTCAGTTCAAGAGGCATTTAGGCAGAGAGGGATGTATACTTAATCTGAAACACAAGATAGTGATTGTGTCTGCTGACTGCCTGAAAAGTTGATTTCTTGGCCAAACATGCGGTGCCTTCCCCAGAGAAACAAAGACCTGTCTCATTGCTTGGATCTTCTGTTCCGTTCCTTGAAACCAAATGAAAATCTCAGTCCAGCAGAGGCTGTCCTGACAAAATGATTTGGAACAAAAGATAATCACCTATTGTTACGCTGCAGAACTCCTTGACCAGTTGGGATTTCTCCAAGAGCCAATTGGACATGATGAATAGCGGTAATTTCAGAGCTATGCGTATTCATAGGGTTTGCAGTTTTCCACATCTACTGTACGATGGAGGGGGGGGGGAGGGTGAGATGGGGGAAAGGGTTTCAATCAGCTCCAAGTCAGCAGCCTGGACTGTATCCTGCAGCGTCCAGCCGGTGAGGTGTTTGTAAAGTAACGACTCATGTCTGCAGCAAATATGCCCATTTTCCAAAATGCTAATTCATTTCTTGTCCAAAATGCTAATGCATGGAGTCTTTCCTAAAGAAGTTGGAAAGCAGGTGTCCGCTTCATCTGAACTGAAGGACTTCTGCATAATCTTCCCTACAGAACTTTTTCCTTTGGAGAAGTTCTCTGTGCAAGTGGCACCCTTTGCCATGGAGGGGGTCGGAATGAGATGAACTCTAAGGTCCTTTCCAACCTATTCTATGATTCTGTGATTCTTTACTATTATTTCTCTTCTTGTAGAGCTAATAGACTGAGTCACCCGTCTGCACCCATGTCCCTTAGTGCAATCTCCCTGTAATGACGTGCTCAGGACACTGCCCCATCCTTACAAAAGAAATTCCCCTGATGAGTTGGACATTGAATCCCACTGTCACCTATCGTATTCAGGAAGACTGGAGCCAGGGATGTGAGAATTAATGTAAAAGTGCCCTCTCGTGGCAAATGGAGCAGATATCATTACTCATCATTTTGGGGAAATCCTTAATGTCACTGGGGTTGTGATTTATAGAATCAGAGAATTGTAGAACCATTTGAGTTGGAAGGAACCCTTAAAGGCCATCTGGTCCAACCCGCTGCAATGACAGGGACACCTGCAGCTCCATCAGGTGCCCAGAGCCCATCCAACCTGACTGTGGGTGACTCCAGGGATGGGGCACCACCACCTCTCTGGGCAGCCTGTGCCAGTGCCTCATCACCCTTACCGTAAAAACCAACTTTCTTAAATCCAACCTCACATGTGGTTTGTAGCCTGGATGCATTCAGTGGAGGGATGGTGTCATGGTGAGGTCTTCAAGCTCTGCACAGCTTACCAAATGATCCCTCAAGCACCCAGATTGCAGGGTGGGCTTCACAGGTGGGAGCTGGTAGTGGGTGGGCTTAGGGAGGAGGAAGTGTCTTTGGGGGTCCAGAGTGAGCCAGGAAGGGTCTTGGGCTTGCAGCAAGATGATGGGTGTGAGGCAGGCCCCCGGGGTTATGCATCTCACTGCAATTCAGAGTTTCCTTTGCTTCAGGTATGAAGTGGGGTATGAAGTGTTCTCAGCTGCGGAGCAGAATGAGCACTTGAGCAACCCTTGTGCCTGAAACCACGAGCCTGCTTAAAATAACACTCCCTCTTAGAAGAGATGATTTAGTAGCAAAAACTCAGTAAAGCAGTCTGGGGCTTTTGTTCTGCCTGCTCTGAGGGCTGCGATTCTGTGCTGCTCTCTGTATGAGCTGTTCCTGCACATTGTCTGGAGCAGTCACCTATTAAGTACCTAATTAATCAGGAGCCTGGGTAGAGTCTAATGACACGAACTGTGAAAGGGGAGTTTTATGGACCATTTTCCTTCATCTACTTTTTGTTCCAGGAAGGGACATAGGATTTTCTTTGCACTAATGGTTACTTTGGAGTACCTGTGATGTCTTCCGCTTTCTCTACCCTTGCTCTATTGAAAAGAGATTTATAGCTGGACTGGATAGTTCTTCGGAGGAACTCACCACGGGAAGAAGACAGGAAGCAGAGTAGGATTGGGATTCATATCTTGTAGTCTAGCTCAGGCACAGGAGTTAGGCAGGCAGGTGAATGCTACCTTGGGATAACTGTTGCTCTTCTGTCCAGGGATCAATGCGTCCCAGGTGGAAAAGCTGCTAGCTCAGTTACTTGGCTTTGCCATGCAACACCAAATCTTCAGTGGCTCATCTTCATTTCCAGTGTATGTTGGTGGGTAGAGATGGGGTATCACCTTCTGCGCTCGTGTGATGGTACTTCCCAACTGAGGACCCTCCTGTGGCTGGGGAGGATGAATAAGAGAGGATAGTGCTGTGGGGAACTGCGGATCAGGGGCACTGTGGAAGCAAGGGGAGTATTTGAGGTCGGTCCTTCAGGACAGGAATTGCATCCTGGTCACCTGCTCATATTGTATGGTGCTTGTTTGAGGAAGGATTGTCTTTTAAATCACGTAGATTTACAACATCTCGCGCTTGACACACTTGACCGAGCCAACCAAGCTAGTAACAGCCATGGCATTTTGCAGGCATTTTGCTGGGTGAGGAGAAGAAGCATTGCAACTGTGTGCCATGTTGATGCAGGCAAAAATACAAAGTCGTGAGAACTGTTATTGCTTTGACACACTAGCAGTAGAAGGAAGGAACCAGAAATGACATGAAGTGCCCAGGTGAGAAAGCAATGGAAGGAAATGCCAGCACACCAGAGCCTGGGCTGATCAAAGAGGTGTCTACCTGCCCCTAGCACAGCTTGGTGTTCATGAGGTTATCCAACCACATACAGCTTTGATGCTCAGTTTTTCAGACCCTGGCCTTCAATTTAGAATCACATAGAACCATAAAGGTTGGAAAAGACCACTGAGATCATCAAGTCCAACCAATTTGTTGTGTCTGTACCAACCACTGAGCTGCTCTTCTTGCCCAACAACTGGTGGTGGTTTGGTTTGGAGCAGGAGGTTGGTCTGGAGACCCCACCGGCCAGCACTGCTGTGTTTGAGTGATACTCACACAACCCCACTATTCTTGGAGGGTTCGGTCTTAGGAGGCCTCGTGCAGCTCATTGCACCCTGTGGTTCCTTCAGGACAGAAAGGGTCTCTCCTCCCATAGGTGCTGATCTCCACGTTTGCCTCAGGGTGCTACTGAAGTAGTCATGATTGATAGTAGCACTATGTTGGGGGGCCACTTTATCAGGAAACGCCATGAAGGGAATTATAATCACCATTTAAAGGCATTTTCCCCCTTCCTCTGGTGGGTTATCAGATTACAGGAAATGAGAGCAGTTTTGCTGCCTTATTATGAGAGATGGATGCTACTGTTCAGAGCGTTTGCCCATCCATCTACTTCCCCGGTACCCTTTCTCATCGGGGGATGCACTGTTCGTTTCCACATCAATGAAACAGTGAGAAAGCTTCCCGAAGCCCCCTGGCCTACTTTGCTTCCTCGTTTCTGGTGGATTTCTCCCTGCTTTGCAATGTCCCACCCAGCTTTCCCCTCCCAGCAGCAAGCCTGCTTGCACCGAAAGATGGATCTCTGTTTTCTTAAATGCTCAGGCAATTATGCTCATTCCTCGGGTGGTCCCAGAGGGGAGCTCTCCAGCCAGCCTTGCCTTCACCTACAAATCCTTTTTCAATATGGCTGTGGCTGACCTCTCTTCAACCTGAGCTGTTGGGCTACTGCCCCCCAGCCTCCTTCATGCCACTATTCAGGGGAATTCTGCTGCCCGGGGAGGTGGTTGGGTCACCGTCCCCGGAGGGGTTTGAGAGCCATGGAGATATGGCACTGAGGTATGAGGTCAGTGGGCATGGTTGGGGTTGGACTTGGGGGTCTGAGCGGCCTTTTCTAACCTTCTTGATTCTGTGATTCTAAGATCTCCGGAGGATTCCAAATGGGCTCCAGCAGGGTTTGCAGCCCTCTCCCTTGCTTTCTCCATCCCTCCCTTGGGTGAAGTAGAACCCCCAGTTCAATCCTAGGTGGACACAACCTCTTGTGTCTACATTAAGCATGCACTACAGAGCACCAAGAGGACTTCAGATAAAAAATGGTCCTCAGATAAGTCATGACCCAGTGCCACCTCTCCAGGTCCTGACCTTTTTGTGGCCATTTCTTGTGCTTTGGCTGCTCTCTCATTCACCATCTGAGCCTGAGAGGTGAGACTCAACCATATTGCTCTCACTGGTCCCAGGCGGGTCTCAACAGAGAGATACTTTGATTTCTCCTCATCCATAAAGTTTTGTCCACCCTCCCTGTTGTGTTATCAGCACAGATCTGCTACAATTTCGGGGTCCTGGTGCTGCCAGGTATACACATGGAGATTTACCCCAGACTACCAGTAGCCCATCTTCTTTGTCTGAATCCAAACTCTGCTCTCAGCATGCAAATGCCTTGGCTGGGACTCTGCAGTCCTGATGGCTGATATCATCCCTATTTGCATCGCTGTTTATTTTAATTTACCCAAGAGCCACAACTATCCTCACAGCCCGTTTCTCCTTGCACTCGCTTAATCCTCATCACGGCCATCACCTTCACAAGGGTTTCTTTTTGAAGGGCGTTCTGAGTTGAAGTCATCTGGCTTGCTTTCCGCTTGGCTCCCTAAGAAAGCACAATTTACACGATCACATTCAGCGCATGCCTGCGTCTGTCTGTTTATCTCTTCAAAAACCATGGAGGCTGTTGACCACAGGGTACGAATTTCTAATAAGTTTTGTGAACCCAAGCAAGCTAGCAAAAGACAAAAATCACGGTGTTCAGTGGAAGAATGCACTGAGGGGTGAGCACAACCCTTGCTAGCATCAGAAAAGCCAATTATGGGGAGCACGGTTACTGGGGACCAGGGTCTTTCAGCTGTACCCTGGTGGGAATGGCTTGCAGGGCTTACACAACTTGCTGTTCAAGCATTACGGCATCTCAGAGATGTGACCAATTAACCCTGAAGTAAACTGAGGCAGGATATGGGTGTTGCAAGGGTAAGTAGCACAAACGTCTCCTAGCGTTTTTCCTCTATGTTTTATATCGAGGAAGGCTGGTGTGAAGTCACCAGGCAGGTTTTTTAAATTATTATTATTATTACAAGGCTGGCTGCCGTGGCAGACATAAAAGAGATATCATGTTCGTTGCTCATTCCTCGGGCTGCAATGCACATGTTTGAGAGCGAGCAGATTCTGCCGACAAGGAATTTCCAGTCCTGTTAGATTGATAAATGGGTGCTTCCCCACAGAGCCTGCTGTTACGTGTTTCGGCTCTGCCTGCAGTCAGTGCCAGGATGCTTTCCACCAACACAGCAGGAGGGAGCTTTGCTGGGGCATCTTGGTGGCTTTCCAGGAGGTCGCATGGTTTTGTGTGCTAAAATACGTGTATCTCGGGGTCTGGAAGGCAGATCTATGGGGAGCAGCTGAGGGAACTGGGATGGGTCAGTTTGGAGACGTGGGTGCTCAGGGGGGACCTTCTGGCTCTCCACAACTGCCTGAAGGTTGTGGCAAGGTGGGGGTTGGTCTCTGCTCCCAGATAAGAGCGATAGGATGAAAGGTGATGTGCCAGGAGTGGTTCAGGTTGGGTATTAGGAAGCAATTCTTCTTTGAAAGAATGGCATTGCGTTGGCACAGGCTGCCCAGGGAGGTGGTGGAGTCATCATCCCTGAAGGCGTTTCAGGTCCATGGAGGTGTGGCACTGAGGGACGTGGTTGAGGGCTGAGCAGTGCCTGCGTGCCCTGACGCTTGTTTGTGGACACTGCCACCCATTCTGATCCTGGTGGGTTTTCTCACCTCCAGAAGTAAAACTGACTGAAATTCAGACTCTTTTAATTGCTCATGCTGGTTGGAGTGCATTCACCAAGGGTGGATGTAGTGCTAGCAGGCTGCAAAAGAAGAAAAAGCAATGCCCTCCTGTTGGAAGGATGGACATTTCTGATTTGCAACCAATGAGAAAGTACAAGGTTAAGACACTCAACAGCAGCTCTATGGCAATGGCCAATGCAGGAAAAACTTTGGCTGTGTGTGGACAGCCATTTCTCAGCTCAGTGCAAGGAATAATTCACATCTCTCACGTCTTAGGAGCAACAAAATCGTGGTCACCCGGTGAAAACACCCCACAAGTGGAGAAGGTTTCTGATGCTTTTTTCCACTGTGGAGGATGTCAGCTATGCTGGCAGTACACTCTTCAGCATGCACTAATGTCTCTTTATATAAGCAAAACTCCACCCGCAAGGTGATCAACTCAATCTTTCCATCTACTACCTACCTGTGTTTTTGTTTTTTGTTTTTTCTCCAAGATTTCCACTTATTTTTTTTCATCCTATCTCGTCTGCTCCCTTATTTCCTCCAGCTGATGGAGATGTGTTGGAGATATGGGCTAAGGGAAGGCAGAGAAATAGAGCTTTGGGGGCACAAGCCACGCACAAAGGCAGACCTGAGGATAGCAGCTCCTTTTGATTGATTTTTCACACCAGTCTTGGAAGCGGGATATTTGTGATTTTTTTTTTTGCTAAGACCAGGCAACATCCTACCAAAAAAAGAAGAGTGTGTGTCGTCCCCCCCGATTTTCCTCCAGTGTGAGTTCTTATCTTCCAATCACCAATGGAAAGGTACGGGGACATTTCTTCTGGTAGATCAACAGATAGTGTCTTTGCAAGGTAAATGAAAGAGTTAAAAATACTGAGAAATAGGAGAGAGGAAGCCAAGAACCTTGGGATAAAGATATGTGAAAACCCATGGGTTGGAGACTTTAACCTTGTAGACATAGATGACACAAATCTTTCCTGTCCCTCTGCGAGGCAGGCATGACTTGGACACCATGGCCAAGACAGAACAAGGAAAGCTTGGAGCATGCCAAGGGGAAAAACAGAACAAGGCAGATGGATTCGCTCATCTACAAAGGCTTGGCTGGAAATGTAAGAATTTAAATGAAGTCTCCAGCAGGAGAAATACTCCAGGCCCTCATAACAAGCAGCAGGAGATACAAGTGTGAATTCAGTCCGTCTTTGTCCTGCCAGATTCCAGCAATGGAGGTGAGGTCAAGCAGAGGGGTGGTGGGTAGGAGGAAGGATGTGCACACAGGATGAGATGGAAGCGTCCTAGACTTCTAAAGGGGAAGCAGAAGATGGAGATATGGTAAATATGTAATGCCCTTAGGTGAGGAGACACTTACGACTTGCTCAAATCATTACAATTAGCAGCGGGAACTCGTGGCCTCTGCAAAGATGGCAGTTCTGAGAGCAAGTGGTAGCAAAGCACTCTGATTTCAAAGGATTTCTGTTTTCTGCTTGGAGGCTCCAGTGTCTTCCAGCTGTGAACCTTACAGTGGTTGAGTCTCCTTTGTAGATCTTGTAGGGTCTATCAAAGGCAGAAACCATAGAATCATTAAGGTTGGAAAAGACCTCTGATACCATCAAGTCCAACCATCCACCAATACTGCCCACTAATGTGTCCCTCGGTGCCACAACTCCACAGAAGAAAGAATAGATGATGCTGTTTGATTTTCTGTAGTGATGATTTCTGTTTAAAAAAAAATCCATACAAACAATTTCCAGCTGTGAATGGGAAGGGTTGGAGATGCTGTGTGTGTCTGTAATTTCCACTGGGGCTTCTTGGGGAAAACAGAGAACCTTGTGAAGAGGTTTAGGATCTCTTTGGCATGTCCTTGTGTACAGTTGGAAGAGTCTTAATGGAGAGATGAATTCATGTGCATCTAATTTGACTGGCTTAGATAGCAGGGAGGGCCAAGTTTCTTGGCTCATGATCTGCCCCATGGATGGAAAAAGACACAGGAATTTCTTGTCCCCATAGCTGTCTCCTTCTCCCTTTCCTCCCCTTCATCCCAAAGGGGACAGGGGGCCCATGGAGCACCAGAACTCAGTGTTACCTGTACCACTTTGACCCAGTTGTGTTGTGGACCACTCTGTGAGATCACTTTTGGAGTGCTTTGTCCCCCACAGGTCCTCTCCATCCCTCAGGACAAGGTGAGCAAGCCATGACTCTCAGTCCTGGGGCTGCTGTATGTCTGTGGGTGAGCCTGACATTGAATCACAGAATCACAGAATGGTCAGGGTTGGGAGGGACCTCAAGAATCACGAATCTCCAACCCCCTTGACACATGCAGGGCCACCAACCTCCACATTTGATAGTGGACCAGGTTGCCCAGGGCCCCATCCAATCTGGCCTTGAAGACCTCCAGGGATGAGGAATCCACAACCTCTCTGAATTGAGAGCAGGGTTTTTCTCAGCTGGCAGGATAGGCTTTGGGAAACCCTGTCCATCCCCCATTTTCAGCAAGAGCTGGGTAAATGGAGTCAGCAGATGTATGAATCAGGTTCTGAGAAGTGAAAAGAGGTGAATCTGTAATTGGGAAAGCCACGTCCTGCATTCCACATGCTCTGTCCCCTCTTGACCTTCATCCTTGATATATATTTGATACCATAAAACTTTCAATACATCCTCTTATTATGCATCCACAGATTGCTTAGGTACTGTGGACCTCACAATTATCTGTGGCTCCCATGCTCTACCAAAATAGGGCAATAAATAGCAGGTACATCAAAGGAGCATTGTAGGACTGTGTCTCGTCATAGCAGATCACTGTGAGTTTCTCATTATGGCCTGAGAAAGGATTGCAAATGGCATCTCAGTGGGGTGGGGATTTGTCCCATCTCCCTTTTGGATCTTGAGTCTTTGCACATACACTCTTGAAACGTGAAGAATCTTCATGCTCCCCATAGGGCTGCCTTCATGTCAGTGCCAAATTATTTTCTTGGCGGTGACCTTGTCCATATGGCACAGAAAATATGGATTGCAAGGGAAAACAGAGAGCTGGGGTTGTTCTGCTGCTCTATAAGAGAATGGAGTGGTGGATTGTTGGCAAGTGTTGTCCTCCTCTTTTCTTTGGGTTAGGCTTAGCCAGGAAAGACCCTCTGATAGTGGAGGGTGCTTTGAGAAGGAACACGAGCCTCACAATGCAGGTGGAGGCAGGGACACTTAGGACTGGAGGTTGAAACTTGGGAAGGTACATCACAGAATTCAGTCCCTTGCTTTCACAGAGAGCTTTTCAGCAGGGTCCCAGCACGCAGAACATTTACTCTTTATTGTCCTGAATCACCAGACATCCACCATCACGGGCCACAGGGTGAGGATAGAGGAGGCTGTGACACTGCTGGTTTCTGAACGTTCCCACATCAGCAGAACATGCCTCGTTTCTCTGGAGAAAATGTGCTCTTGGAGAAGCCTGCTGCACAAATGCTCTGGCTTTGGAGGGCTCCCATGGGAGGTAATTTTAAAGCTCAAAGACTCCAGAGGAATGCCTGAGCCGTGAGGTGAGGGACCACAGCTTTTTATGCCTCTTTACAGCATGAGCAGCCTGATCCTGCTCGGGGTGCCTGCTGGAACACAACCACGTTGATCCTGGGATAAAAGCAAGGAGTTTGGTGTCTCAGCCCAGCTGGAAATAGGAAGATTCTCCATAATGCTATGGCTGTCCTAGATAGGCTTGGGTACCTACCTAGGGGTGTCAACATAGCCTGGGGTAGAAGGAGAGTGTAGCTGCTCGATCCTTATGCATCTGGGGACTGTCCTTGTTCCATTGTAGGAGACAGAGGGTCTGGCTGGACTGTATTTCAGCATGATGGGACCTTTTGGTAGCTCCCCAAGCTGTCTTCTCTGAAGCTGGACAGAGGAGTCTGCAGTGCTGGACGTGATCTGTTGAGCTGCCAAATCCAAAACCTGGTTCCAGAGAACAGAAATAAACTCTAGGGGTGGGAATCTTCCCCAGGAGGAGGAAGGAGACAACCAGATGGGCTTTTGGAGCTTTCTTCCTTCTTTTATTTTTATAAACATAAAAAGAAGTTGGACAAAGCCATGGATTTATAGCTGGTCTTGGAAGAGCAGATATTGCTTGTTTGGGGGGAGTTCTGGTATTGCAGTTGTTACTCAGTGGGGGACATTCCCATAAAGCTCCCCTGGACTTGGACATGGATAGCATTAAAGCAGGTGTCCATTTTTAAGAGATTCTGAAGCTCTGATGTTTCTTTTATGTCCCAGCTGAGCGTAAAATTGTCAGTCAGGCTCTTACGGGTCATCCAGCTCCAATGGACAGTGCTTTCCTGGGGGATGAATGCAGGGAAAGCTGAAACTCCACACTATTTAGTAAAAAGGGATGGAGGGAACCCCCTTTTGACTCCCAAATAAATCTTCAGCTCTACACAAACGATCACAATCCTTCCTCTACTCTTTGTATCCTTTGGGCAAAGCTTCTTCAGCCAAAGAGGCCATCAACTGTCCAACTGTTTTTTTAATGCTTGATTTAAAGCAAGTGGTAACGGGTCATTGCATCCCCAGGTGAGGACTGTCTGTTCTTCTTGCACCTCCATCCTTCCTTATACAGTCCCTGAGGGAGCCATGTTGAAGAGTAGACCAGGTCCAAGTGTGCTGGGAGAAGGAGACACATTTTTTGGGGCTGGGGCTCAGCAGGGCAATTTGTTGTTCAGTTCATCTATCATTTTGCATGGACTGCCACATGACAGCCCCATCACAATATTTGTGAGGAACCACTTCCTGAGCATCTCGTGTTGCGCTAACATCAATGCTTTAGAGTTGCAAAGGGAGAGCAGGGGTTACGTGTTGCTAGCTGTAGGTCGGAAAACAATGACAATCTGAATTCCTCCATCTTTTCATTAAAAAACACACAGTGATTTACAGTTGCCAGACTGTTTCATTATTGTAGGGGATTGGGAGAGGAGGACTAGCATGCTTTGAAGCAAGAAGACTGGTGTTTACAGGTCTGTGCTCACGTGGATCTTAATATGGTTCTTAGACAAAGGCAATGGATTAACCTCTTCCTGGGACCTGGGAAGAGCTTTGCTCAGCACCTGGTCATCTCTGTTGAAGCCAAGGCTGCTCCACCGCTCACAGTTCACAACTGCTTAGACACTCTCTAAATCCAGTCCCATCTCTTCTGTGGAAGTTAGGAGCTGTCTGCCCAAATGTCGGTGCCTTCAGTGTAACAGTTGACACGGGAGTTCATCATCTAGATGCCTGTTAAAGTCAGTGGAGAGGATCATAGAATCATAGAGACACCGAGGTTGGAAAAAACCTATAAGATCATCGAGTGCACTTACGACCAATCATCCCCACTATTACATGTTGCAGTACTACATCTACCCTTTCCTTAAACTCCTCTGGGGACAGCGACTCCTCCACCTCTCTGAGCAGCCTATTCTAATGCCTGACCACTCTTTCTGAGATCAACCTCACTTTGGCTTATTCATCTGATCCCAAGCAGACAGCTGTGTGAGATAATCCATGATCCAAACCTGCTCCTCCTTTCATTGTGCTACAGCAGACCCCAGGCTTCAGTTCAGACCTCAAGGGATCATCTAATCTGCTTACGGACTTCTAGTGCAAGCTGATGTCTTAAAATATCCTCCATGGTCCCCAGTTTATGACATAGGATGACATTGGAGTCTTGTGGACGTGAGTTCATATCCACTGTCACTGTGGGGATGTCTGAAATGCTTTCATGACATTATTAAGATTGGAAAAGACCTCCAAGTCCCCCAAGTCCAACCACAACCCACCCCCACCATGGTCACCAACCAAATTCCTCAGTGTCACATCTCCATGGTTCCGGAACACCTCCAGGGATGGTAGCCCCACCACCTCCCCGGGCAGCTGTGCATCACCACTCTTTTTGAGAAGAAATTTTCCATAACATCCAACCTGAAAATATTTCTGAAGTACTGAATTGAGCTCTGACAAGAAGTTGAGAGAACACCCCAAGCTTGCTGTATAGATGTATTTTTCCCTTCTATAAAACAAGGTCATTCTTCCACAGTCTGATCCATGATGAACAAATGGAGCCAAAGGACACATCCCTTCGGGTTGCCTTCAAGATTTCAGTTATCTAATCATTTCTAAACATAACACACCTTGAGCAGACTGTGCTACCTGTATACAATTTCTTCACTTTTTCTCCTATTATCCTCCATTTTTCTCTCTACATTGTAGCTCGACTTAGCCCCAGTAAGGGAACAAAGAAAGTCACTTTGGAAGGGCCCTTTGAGTGTGGGCATTCTAGAGACTAATCTCTCAATTTCCATTTTTTCCCACTCATTCCCATGGGGCAAAGGGCAGTGGGTGGTAGAACTCTTGGCTTCTCCTCTGACCCCTGTCACGAGATCATGGAAATAATGTAAGCTCAATTTCCTTATCTGCTGCACACTAAAGATAGTGTGACTTTACCCGGGGTCGGCGGCAGTTCTAACAAATGTTTGTGTGGTGTTTGGAGATGTTTGGATGAAAGGCACTATGGAGTTATTAAGTAGTTGTGTTATGTATTGTGCTTTCCCGAGTGGATCTCCTCAGCAACGTGGTGTGTAAGTAGTGCTACTACAGCACCCATGTTGACATGCAACATTTTGCTCTCCCAACATCTCTCAAAAGCCGAAGACCATCCATATAACTTCACAGCACTGCAGGTAGAACGCTCATGGTTATCTTGCTTTATAAAACGCATTCGCCTGCTTTCACACTGGTTTTACCCCCAGTAAATCCTTTAAAAAGAAGTTCTGCTGAGCTGCACCCCTGGAATTGGAGAAGGCTCATCTGTCTAATGCTCTTGAATGCTGTGCTGTAACTTCTCAAAGGCAGCAGGGAGTAGAGAAGACAGCATTTCTTTACAGTTTTCTTTTTGGAATGTATTTTTTCGTCTCATTTACGCTCGTTCTTTCCTTACTCTTACATTTAGTATAAGACAGAAACAGACACTCGGTGAGGCAATTCGTTTGAATTGCTGACAGAGTCTAAATTGAGAATAGTTGTGTCCTAGATTTGTTCCGGATGACGTCAACAAGAAATTCACACCCACAGCCTAGAGGAACGTGTCCTACATTTCTGGACAGACGTCACCTCTAGGAGGGGTGGTCATTTTGAACACACCAAGTGGCACTGGGTGCTCTGGCCTCCATGCTGGGCCTAGAGGTTGCAGCAAAACCACTGGAAAACATGTAGAAATCTACTTTCTGGGAGAATTTGGAATTGGATATTAGGAAAAAAATTATTCTCCAAAAAAAGTGGTGATGCATGGGCACGGGCTGCCCAGGGAGGTCGGGGAGTCACCGTGCCTGGAGGTGTTCAAGAGCCGCGGAGACGTGGCACTGAGGAACATGGAGGGATGTGGGGATGGGTTGGGGTTGGACTTGGGGATCTTGGAGGTCTTTTCCAACCCCGATGATTCCAAGATGGTAAGAATTTCTAATAATTTTGCCTCAGATATTCCTAGTCTAGAAATACCAGAGGGAAGCACTTTTCTCGTGGACTTTCAGCAGTTTAAGATCCACATGGAAACTGGAAGAACAAAGGCTGGCAACAGGAACAGTCTGATATTTGTAGATTTATGTCTCAAAGTTGATTACTCCCCAGACCGATTTATTTTTGGGTATTCTGTTTTTTTCTGTTACACCTTCAGAATTCTCCTGTTTTTCTTGCACATCTCCTGTCCTGTGATTTGCTATGTAGGAGACTTACCATATCAAAATCAGCTAATGGGATAAGAATTATTAAGAAGAAATCAGTTGTTTAAACCGACATCACTCCTTCCTCTGGATCTTTATTTTAACACAGAAATAGGAACATAATTTCTTTGGAGACATTCAGCTTTCTGTCAAAGAGAGTTTAAAAATCAACAGGTGGACAAAGTCTACGGGGGACAGATAGATGACAGGCTGAATGGCCACATAAATCTAAATTCCAGGGGAAAAAAAAAAAAAAAGAGGTCATATAATACAATCCTAAAGTGAACTCATGAGTGGTTCACCCCTTGTATTTCCTGTACTGAAAGGAGAAGTGAATTGTGGAAAACCTTACACCAGGTCTGCATTTGGAGGTTCAAGGCCATCTTTCAAGTGAATGTAATTTAAAAAAGAAAGAAAAAAAGAGTAAAAAAAGAGAAAAGTAATGATTAGACATATCATTCAATGCAGTTCTTTTACTGCCAAGTGTATCAAATCCATCCATCATGTGCTCATCACTGGAAGAAATTTCAATGAGTTGTCCAAGCATTGAGGGAAGGGAGGATATTAATCATCAGGACTTCAGTAAATATCCCAACACAAAGGAATAGTGGTCCCAGTGCAGAGCAGAAGTGATCCTGGCAGAAGATATCCGCAGCGTTTAGCTTACATAGTGTGATTTTCAGATGGGGTTGATGTTTCTGGGGGGCTGGAGCACAGGTTTGACCACAGAAACCAACAGTGCAGATGCTTTAGTGCCTGATAAAATGGGAAAAAGCCTGATTTGGGGTTTGTCCTCTGTCCTGTAAGACCAGGGTGTGCTTCCATAGGTTGCTTCCCTGTGAGGAGGAAGATATTGAGTTAGTGGGTCAAGATATCAAGTTGGGGAGATGGAGGAGGTAATACTGCAGAGAAGAGAGAATTGAGAGCTTTGGGTTAGAAGAGCACTGGGTGATGTGATTTAGTGATATGGTGATGATGGGTCACTGTATGGTGGACAAGGTGTCCTCCAGTGGTTGGGCAAGGTGATCTTAGTGGTCTTCCCAACCTTAACTATTCTATGAAGAGGAGACGCAGGGAGAACCAGGGAGACCTTACAGGAAATGCGATTTCAACCCAAAGTTGACCACCTACAGATGTTTCAAACTTCTGAGGACCAAATGTTTTGGAAGCAGAGACGGATGCCTGCATGGATTTGATGTCTCCAGCCAGGTGTCTTATCTCCTGGGGCCACAGGCTTCATCTGTGCTGGGTGCAGAGAGCTTTATTTAGGTGCTCAACAAGAGGATGTTTGGGCAGACAGGATTACCTCCTTGCTCCTGGTATGCAAAGTTCATTCCTTGTGTGGCACATTTATCACCATCTCTTCTCTCTTGGAGGAGGAGGAAGGGAACAGTAGGAGGGAAAAGAAAGTGGAAGGCAGGAGAAGGGGATCCAGACAAGGGAGGAGGTTGTGTGGGGCACGTCCTCCCAGCCTGAGTGATTTATTTTTCTTCTGGGAAGCACTGAGACTTCCAAGTCAAAATTAATGGGACAGAAACACTTTCCAGGTGCTCAGGAGTGCTTAAGTACAATAAATCAAAGGGGTAGACTGAAGGAGGAAGCTCATGGCAGAAGAGCAGGCTCCTGAGCTGTCTCCTTTGACATGCTGGATGCTCGACCAAGCTGTTGTCCCAGCTCCAGCAGTGCAGGGAGAGCACTTTCGGGGCTGCACAAGGGACTTCCTTGGGTTGCTCCATCTTGACAGTGGAAGACTCTGATGTAGAAAGCTCATTGACTGATGCTCAGTGAATAAGACATGACACATCGGGAGAAGACCAGAGGGGTCATGGGAAGGATGGAGGGGAAAAATCAGCAAGGGAAGAGTGACAGACCCACCAGTTCTCTCCCCATTTTCACTTTGTGTCCCCAGCTCCCTGATGACCAAGTTGCATTTACTCAGCTCTTCTTAAAGAGGGCAGAGCCCACCTTAGTGGAGATGACCCCTGCGGGGAGATCTGACTTGGGAATTGTCCTCCTGATGGTGAGGTGGATGGGGAGCTGCTTTGAGCTGAGGCTTTCTGCCCTTGTGCAGCCCCTTTCTGCCTCACGGATGGACTCATGTAAAAAATGCCTGTGGCTTTGTCCCATGTGAAGTGGACCTTTAGAGCTCCTAGAGCCTAACTCCCATGCAATGAACGCTGTTTTCTCAGTGCCCATCATCCCAACAGCACTGACTTTGTCCTGATATTTTCACCAATGATTTTATTTCCTTTTATCCAGAAACTGGGATTTCCATTTGAATTTGTGATATTGGTATAGAAGACGGGTCTCCTGGAAAATGGAAGCATCTAGGCTGTGCTTTGGAGACCTTTTCATGCATACCCACCATTTATTTTTCCTTCTATTGTGGTTACGCTTAGCAACCTTTGGGGCAGCTCTGGCCTGCGTTGTGCTAGGTGCTGTGCAAATATACAGGAGAAACCCAGCTTTGAGTCTTCTCTCTCTCCCAGGCTGTGTGCATGGATTATCAATTAGTTGACTTGCTGACAGCTCCAGTGCACAATGAGTCAGTTCTCTACTTAAGATGAGCCATCAGTCAATTAAACTAATAGTGAAAATCTCTGGGCATAAGAAAGGAAACGTTTATGAGCTAATGTTAAGCGTGAGAGGGCTAAGGGAAATAAAAACCCTCTACAATTATAACGGGAAAATGAGAACCTAGGCTCATTAATAAACAAAGAGCAGGATGTAATTAATAAATGCCTCTAAACCTGCCAGAATATGGAATTCCTTTCCAAATATGTCATTAGCAAGAAAAATAAAGAGGAAAAATTAAGCTGATAAGGATGGGCTTGGAAACTTTGAACGTATACAAATCACAGGATCTGGCTGACATTTATCCTGCTTGTTGAAGGGGTTTAATGAAGGAGTTAAGAAATCACTGCAGAATGGTGGAAATACGGCCACAGGATGTGAAAGCAAAAAGTTGTAGCCTGTTTTTATATATATGTATGACAGATGTTGCCCTCTGTGCCAGCTGTGGTGCAAACACAGCACAGGGAGGTGATCCTGGCCAGAGCCACAGGGTTTCTGGTCTGTGACATGATGTTAGGGGGAAATTTATAATGTGCAAGAAAAATAATTAAAAAAAAGAAAATAAATAACCTCTCATAACCTTGAAAAAAACCCAACACAAAGCATCTGTATTGGGCAGATTTATGGTTGGGAATAATGATACATAGAAAGGAAGCACATCAAATGTCTTGCACTTTGGAACTAGTTCTAAATATCAGTAGGTCAGCTGCTTCATAACTTTTCCACGTCTCGGGCCTCATGTTCACACCCACTTATGGTGCCCCTTTGCTGCAGGGGCCCCCAAATCTCTCGTTTTTATCTTGAGGTTCAACCTGGGGGGATCCCACTGGCCCAAGATGTCAAAGCACCTGAGTAGTGCCGTTGCCTGAACTTGAGTTGCTGACGTGCTGTGATGAATTCGGGCTCTGGCCAAGAAAGAGGAACGGTTTTGAGAAATGCAGAGAGGGCAGCAGATGCAAAACCTGGCATCGGAGGACGCCTGATGCTGACTGAGGGATGACAGGCTTTGAAACCAGAAAGAGGAGACTTAGGGCAGATGCTGCACAGATGGGAGAATCCAAGAAGAGCTGCCAGGGGAGGAAAGGATGTGATCAAAGCAATGCTCAGGCTGGACGGATATCAGTGGGAAGAGGTGGTGTTTATCAAGAGCAGAGAAAAGGAGCTTGCAGTACAAGGGTTGGGTTGTATGGATGGGTGGGAGAGTGGAGGCTGCAGGAGTGCTACGTGTGAGGCAATCTGCCAATATTAGACAGACCTAGGGGTTGATCTGACTCTTTCCTCGCTAGCTTACTTAAATCAAGCAGGGTTTTTGTTTGTTTGTTTGTTTGTTTCCCTTTGAAAGGCATTCCCTCGTTGTGTCACGAGTTACCAATCTGTAACTTGAAGATCTGCGGTAAGATTACACAACCCTTGTGGTTCACCTTTGGATTGCAAGTCTACGCATTTGCTGATGGTTATTGCTCTGCTTTAGTCCTTCATGGCTCCTTTATTTTCTTTTTACTAGGAGTGCAGTCAGCCCCGCAACTGTCTTGTCCAGCTTTTTCCCTGTACACAACACAAATGACAACGAGTTGGCAACAGATCTGGGATATTTTTTTTATCTGTTTTCTTCTCTCTCCTTTCTGGACTTCAATATATGTATTTTATTTTATTTTTTTTTTTTTGCTGCAAAATGCAGAAAGTAAATAAAGAGACAACTTAGATGGGCAATGGACAGACCTGACAGAAGATGGAGAAGAGAAACAGTAACAAATAAACCTAAATAAAGAGTCAAACTCTTAATAAATTTTGCCTGACCACCAGACAACTATAGCAAAACAGCCAAATTAGCTGCCATACCCTGATGCTGATAGTCTGGATAAAATATTAAAACAAATCTGGACCAAAGAGAACCTCTCAGCAATGGTACAGCAGTTTGCTTTCTAGCCGAGGTAAAAATAACATGTAATCATTTAATACAATTTCTTTAAATAAACTTTATTTGGAGATAATGACTTCCAGATGGGTGAAGGTTTATAAACATCTCTGCCACAAGATAAATTCCCACTGGGTAACGGATGGGATAAGAGAGTGATTCAGTCACTGGGAGGTTAGATGTGAGCTCTAGCCCAAAGCTAAGCAGCAGGAAGGGACTTCTGTCCATCCAGTTGTTCCTTCTTGCAGTCCAAAACAATGTTGCTGTGCCCAAACTGCCTGCTGGGATTCGTAGAACCGTGGAATGGTTTGAGTTGGGAGGGACCCTTAAAGGCCGTCTGGTCCCACTCCCTGCAGTGCACAGGGACACCCACAGCTCCATCAGTGCTCAGAGCCCTACCCAGCCTGACTTTGAATGGAGAATCCACCACTTCTCCGGGCAACCTGTGCCTATGCCTTGCCACCCTTGTTGCAAAAAAAACCCCTTTCTTCTTCTATTCAGCCTAAATTTCCCCTCTTTTAGTTGGAAACCATTTCCCCTTGTCCTGTCACAACGCACCCAGATGCCTTGTGCTACGACCTCCTGGGCTGTGCCCGGGAGGCGTCCATGAAACAGTCCACTGGTCCGGTCCAAAACGGTGCAACAAGCAGCACCCTAAAAACGAAACCCTTTGGAGAGGAGGGCTCTCGTGCTTTGGAACAATTCCAGCACAGATACATCCTATGAGTGCCTTTACAGAAGAACCCAGAACCCATTCGGTATCAACCGATAACCCTCCTTGAAGCTATTTTGGAAGCACATCCAAGCCTTCGGGGTTAGATTATCGTGTCCAGCTTTGCAAATATGTAAGCTCACATGAAACATCATCACGGGTGTTCGCATACTCAAAGCAAGAACCTGTTCAAGATGTCCGTGCGGTTTCACAACGAAGAGCCCAGCACCTTTTTGGATGAAATACTAGCCCGGATCTCCTCGGAGCCAACACTGCTAGTCAGGCTGTCAGTGTCACAGATGTATTTAATTGCTTTGCTGGGTCGAGGCCCTGCAGAATCAGTGTGAGGAATGCAAAGGAAACAATGGCACTTCGCGCTTAATGGGGGGGGAGGATTTTGAGTGTTATTAATTATTTTTCGTTGAAACACATCCAGGCAGAAATCAGCCACAGTTATTAGTGCCTCGAGCCTTTGTCTTATAGGCTTCAAGTTGGTTAAAACAACAGGAAAAAAAAAATAAAAGCGAGACATTTTTCAGATGAAGGCACCTAAGGTACGTGGGATTTTAGATAAATTACCTGGTTTGGGTCCAGCAATAATTATTTCCTTTTAAATCCCCAGATTTCCACCCCCAACCCCTGTTTACAGGAGGTGGTTGGTTTGTTTCTTTTTGTCTCAGCTTTTATCATACCTCCTGCCACAACAGTGCCTCCACTGATCTGCTGAGGAGCTAACAAACCCACAGCTGAGATCTAAATGTTTCAAGAGACAGTAGGATTTTGTCAAGGATCTGATGGGAAGCTGGCATGTTTCTAGCTCATCTCTATTGTTTTCTCACCTGATGGGTTGACAGGAGGGTCATCACCTCCCAGGATTCCATATTTTGGGCGAATTTACTACTGTGGAGTTAAGACCATTGGGGATCGGTCTCTTCTCCCAGGTAGCAGTAGGATGAGAAGTGTTGGCCCCAAATTACGCCAGGGGAGGTTCAGGTTGAGTATTAGGGAACACTTCTTCTCAAAAAGAGTGGTCATGCATTGGGATCTGCTGCCCAGGGATGTGGTTTTAGAACCATGGTGACGTGACATGGCTCAGACAGAATCACACAATCGTAGAATGGCCAGGGTTGGAAGGGACCTCAAGGACTGTGAATCTCCAACCCCCTTGACACACGCAGGGCCACCAACCTCCACATTTCAGAGCAGCCCAGGCTGCCCAGAGCCCCATCCAACCTGGCCTTGAACACCTCCAGGGATGGACGCACACATGCACCCACAGCTCCTCTGGGCAGCTGTTCCAGCACCTCACCACTATCTCTGAAAAGAACAAATACCAGCCATTATCTCCTCCTCCTTAACAGAAGAGATAAGAGGTTGGGCCATTTCACCTGGGGTGAGGTGGGAGGCCCGTTCCAGCAGGATGCCACCAATATTCAGTCTGACCCTGTACTGAAATTCAATACCATACACAGGTTTTCTCAGAAATGTTAATTCTTGACCGTAAGAACAGCCGTGGATGAGGCTCATTACTGGTGTGACACCAATGTGTTTCTCATCAGTTCATATTCCTGTCACATTTAACAACCGTCTAAAGCTAAACCTCGTGTGTTTTTATCCCAGATCGTCATTGCCAAGTTGGATGCCAGGACTCAGGCAGGTGAGAGAAGCCACAAGTCCATTGCACTGCCTTTGAAAAACACATCCCAGCATCCCTCTGGAAGTCTTTCTCAACCAGCTCATCTCAGCTAGAATCACCCCAAGCATTCTCCTTCACCCTCTGTTAACACGGCAGATGCTTTTGGATGCCTTCCCAGTCAATTCTCAGAAGGCTGGAAATTTCTGTTTCCCATATTGTCCCTCCCTCCTCCCCCTCTGAAAAAATAAACATATATCATGTGTTGGAGCAGAGCAGTGGAAGTGTGTATGTCCTGTTATAGATTCATGTTTACATTATTACTGGGAGCAGATTAGGTGGTTTAACCTTCTTACAGTTTTTTGTGTTTTTTTTTTTGCAGTTTTCACCCAAGCCTCGTGGTCTTGAAACACAGAACCAACACTGGACTCCTGTTGAGAAGGAGAGGCGTCATAGAGGGACTTCAAATCTCCCCTACTCTGTTGGGATCTTGCAATCTGAAGGTCATTTAGCTTCTACTCCAACATGACAGGACAAAGAGAGATGGTTTCAAATTGCAAGAGGGAAGATTTAGACTGGATGTAAAGAAGTTTTCTGTGATAAGGGCAGTAAGGCACCAGTACAGATTGCTCAGAGAGGTTGTGGATGCCCCATTGCTGCAGACACTCAAGGTCAGAAGATGGGGCTCTGATCACCTGGTGGAGCTGTAGGAGTTGGACCAGAAGAACTGTAGATGGCCCTTCCAACTCAAACAATCATGGTTCTCTGATCTCTCATGACTTCTGACTCTTCTCTCCAGCTAACCTCTCCTAGGTATACAATCCCATCCCATGCTGGGAAAGCAAGAGTGAGCATTGAGGTTGATCGCACTGCACTGTTCCGAATGCACTGGATGAATTCTCTCCCACGTGTCTTACCTTGCTCACTGTCCATGTGATGCCAGCAAAGACATCGCTTAGTGAGTATACAGCTGGCAGAAGAGTTGAATGAACCAAAGAATCACAGAATCATTAAGTTTGGGAAAGACCATCAAGATCATCCAGCCCAACCATCAACCCATCCCCACCATGCTCAATAACCACATCTCTCAGTGCCAAATCTCAGTGGTTCCTGAGCACCTCCAGGGACAGTGACTCCACCACACCCCTGTGCCAGTGCATTGCCACTCTCTCTGAGAAGAAATTCCAGCTGGAACACTCTTGATGAGTCTGGGCCAATGCTTCAGCAATGCTGAAGTATTTAGAGGCATGAGTATTTAGATGAAGGTTCCAATTGAAGGGGAGAGTCTCCAGAGAAGGGGAGAGCATAATTTTCTACTTGCTTGTTTGCTTTTTCACCAGTGATACTGTTGAAACCACTAAGCCTCAGTGATGATCTTGGAAAAGGACTCGACTCTGGTTTGTGCAAAAACCTTTCAACTAAGGAACTGATGCATCTCCGACCTGCCAAGTCAAGCTTCTTGCAGAGCAAAGGCAGTTGTGATGTTGCAGGGATGGAGAAAAGGGTTGGTTAAACTCTCTGCCTGTGACCCCAGATTGCTGGGACAGGAGAATCATGCACTTTGCCTCTTCTGTTTTCATTGGAGAGGGTGGGATTCAATTTCAGCCTTTACACTCACTGTGCTAGGAAAGGGTCAGGAAGTCACACCAGCTTCACCACAATTAAGTAGGGACCAGGAGAGATAAAAATTACATCTTCTGAGACACAGATCAGCAATGTGAGATCCACTGCAGGTGACAGAGCTGGAAAGACGTATGTGGCAGAGGCGGCATGGCTGGGTCACGCTCCCAACCCGACTGCAATGGCTGTCAGCTAATCTTTGGAGAGCTCCAGCTCATGTTACCTGTGCTAGGGGGAGAGAATGACCTGTAATTGGAGGCTGACAGGGGCCCATAAACGGGTCCCCCTGACAGCTTCCTGGATCCAGTCCCTCATTCTTTGGAAGGAGGCAGTTTGAGGGCAACTCCTCCTTCAACCAAGTGCCCAGTGGCTTTGTCCCCTTTGTTCCCAACAGGAGGCATAAGAAATGATGAGTCTGCAGTATTAGGACCTGCTGGGTTGTACTCCATCAGTGCCTTCCATCATAATTCAACCATGTCCAAAACATCCCCTCAAACTCAACTTTATTTACTTCTTTTTCCTTCCTTCCTTCCTTCCTTCCTTCCTTCCTTCCTTCCTTCCTTCCTTCCTTCCTTCCATG
>JAPSGF010000099.1:1100003-1125651 GCA_035772895.1 Perdix hodgsoniae | reverse complement strand
TCCCTCCCTCCTTCCCTCCTCCCTTCCCTCCTTCCCTCCTTCCCTCCCTCCTTCCCTCCTCCCTTCCCTCCTTCCCTCCTTCCCTCCTTCCCTCCTTCCCTCCTTCCCTCCTTCCCTCCTTCCCTCCTTCCTCCCTCCCTCCCTTCCTCCCTTCCTCCCTTCTTCCCTTCCTTTTCCATAGTAGGTGATCACCACAGGCTTTGGGAAGATAATGAGAAGGTGATCCTGCTTTACCAGCTTCTAATGGGACCCTCAATTTCAGTTTCCCTCAGTGCATATGGTTACCATTCCTGTTAATCCCGGATAGCTTCTCTTTTTCTCTTTTTAATGGTGTTTCATGAAGTATAGAGAAATATCCATCCTACTCCACCATCATTGGACTGGATGGGTGCAAACTTTCCAGAATGAGCAGATAAATTTCCAATAAAAAAACTATCACAGGTAATGTCAACGGGGAAATTTCATGTAAAAAGTTTCATTTTGGGGAAAAAGGTCGCTTTCTAAGAACTTTGAGTTCCTACTTCTTTCTCTGCCCTAGCTGTTCTAGGCCCACCAGCTTCTGTTCATTCAAAGTGCCTTCTGCTTCATCCTGGCGCACATTCACCCTCTGGATCAGCAAGGATGGAACAGTTGAAGCCTTCCTCTGTGCTTTGTTAACACCCATGATGACTGGTGGAGTAACGATGCTTCTGTTCTTTAGAGAAACAACACAGGCAGGCAGAGTTGACCCTTATGTGATTTCCTCCCATGGGGATGCTAAACCATATGGGTGCTTGCAAGCCTTGGCATGAGATGAACATAGATTTTGGGGGTATGGCTCCGCTTATCAGCTGTCCTTGTTGAGGTTGTGTGGTGTTTCAAGACTAGGCTGCTTTTATGTAAGGCACTGACTGATAGCTTGCTGAGCTTTTGAGTACGTGAGGGACCAAGGTGGGTGCGTGCTACCCTTCATGTCCTTCTTACAGAGGGAATAAGAGTCACTTGCTGTGTCCAGCCACCACTATTACCCTCCAAAGGCCTATGGGCATCGTGAGAATTGCCCATACGAGTTTTGTCCACAGTCAAACGTGGTCTAACACATTTGGTCAGCCTGACCCTAAGGAGGGTACTTGATTTGGCGTGCACCAACATGGCCATGCCTGTTAAGCTGCGTGAACATGATGGTAAAGGAGCGCAGTGCAGTTCATTCCATGCTTTGGGGTGGGCTCTGTTAGTATCACAAGGTGTAACCCCCACTTTTATCCCAGCTTTGATGCTAGCTTTCTGTGTGACCCTGGAATACCTTACATAGCCTCATTATCCATCAGACTGGGACGATAATGACCGCCTACCTCACAAGTGTTTGAATTTGCCCATTGTCCCAGCAGAGTGTTATGGGGAGCTTGGGCTCATTGAAGATCTGACGGGGTGGTTGTTGTGTTTTGTCTTCGCAATAGTACATGGGGCATTACCCCAGGCATCCTGGTAAACCTTCCTATTTCCTTACTGTTGTCACGATGAAAGGGAACATGTCAGCCATTGAAAATGCATGCTAAGCAAGAGAGAGGAGAGTTCTGGGAAAGCACTTCTTTTCTGCAAAATTAGTTTTGCTGAGTTTACAAGGTGTCGAAGGTTATTAATGCTGAATGCTTTGGTACCATGAGACTGTAAACAAAGCTTCAATGTGCCTTTCTACAGACCCATTTATCAGCCTCCATCTTTTTTCCCTCTGGCTTTTTTCCACTTTTTTTTTTTTCTTCTTTCCCCCCCCCCCCCCCCCCCCTCTCATTCTTTAGCTTTGTCTCCTGGATTTATTCCCATTCTCTAGGTTGTCTTATTAATTTTCCTCTTTCTCAAGGAAAAAAAAAATAACAGAAAAAAAAAAAAAACAACACGTTTGTGGGCTGGAGACTTTACAACATTCTCTCATAGTCCTGGATTTAAAACGCCTAGCCGGGGGTCTATAATGTACTGACATGGAAAGACTAGAGTTATTATTAAATTAATAACCTCGGAATTTTTATGAACTACAGAGCTCAGCAATCATTTCCAACCACAGGGCACGGGTTGCTGAGGTATTAGCAGCCATTGGTGAAAAGCTACTGTGGCTGGACATGCCAGCTTTGTCAACACCTGGGAGCAGAGCTGCAGAGATGAATGAGCTGAGGAGGCAGGTGGGAAGAGATGGGATGCTCCTAACAGCCCCAAGTGACTTTTGGCCAACTTTCCTCTGGAAGATTTATACCTGGTGCATTATTTGAGCTGTAGCCCCCATGCTAATACTTGGGGTACAAGGAGATACCTTGAATAAAACGGGATTGCCAGGAGCTGGGAGTGCAAGTGTACGCTTACACTATTCTCTGCTTTTGCCAGTGTTAGACACCAAGTTAGATGGACTTTTGATCCAGCCCAGCACAGCTATTCTTGTGCTGTTACTGCAGACTGAACTGGCTGGGATGACTGAGACTGAGATGAAGATAGAATGGTTTCTATACCCCTCATTTTAACATCTGTTCATATAGAATCATAGAATCACTGAGGTTGGCCAAGACCACTAGGATCCCCACGTCCAACCATCAGTCCGTCCCCACCATGCCCACTGACCACGTCCCTCAGTGCCACATCCACCCCTTTCTTGAAAACCTCCAGGAAAGGTGAATCTACCACTTCTCCCATGAAGAAGTTTGAAAGAATTTGTAGGCGACTTGGAGTTCTTGCCTGGAAGGTCTTACAGAGACTGATCTTTTGAGGAGCTTAATCATGTTGCTTTCAGTTAAGAATCCATCTAAATTGTTCCAGCCAGTGCAACACCTGAAGGTGCCTTGTGGTTTATGAATAACTCTCCAAGCACTTTACGTATGATGCAAAGTGTATTCAGTCAGGCTGCCCAGGGAGGTGGTGGAGTCACTCTTCCTAAAGATGTTCCAAGAAAAGTGTAGATGTGGCACTTGGGGATGGGGTTAGTGGTATGGTGGTGATAGGTTGATGGTTGGACTGGATGATATTCGCAGCCTTTTGAACCTTAATGATTGTGTGATTGATTCTTCTTGCTCTGTGTTTGGTGCTAGGAAGTCCCATGTTTTGTTTGGGAGGTGAAGGCACTTTCCTGGTTGTCTGCATGGTTTTGCAAAGCTTTTTAATGTGAAAATTACCAGTGGGAAGAAAGATGAGCAGTTATTTGAGCTAGGATTTAAGGCAGACCGTTTGTTTTCTGATATGTGATTCATATCACTGTGTGAGTTGACATCACATTATTAGATTTTATTTATTTATTTTTTTTATTTTTTCCACTGCAAGGCATTTGTGAGACCTCCACTTCTGGCATTTTCTCCCTGCTTGTCAGTCTGCTTATCCTCCATTTTATTTAACTAGAAACACTGATTTTGATGGTGCCTCTTGTTGGGGATTGAGCGCACCAGGACATCGTCTCTGCGTGCCTCAGGTGGTAGAAATACATTGGCTGCTCTCAAGTCACCTGGGAGAAAACAAAGAAGAGGAATAGCTGGCTATCTCCCTGTGATGGATTACTAACCCATCCCTGGGATATTCCGGAGAGAATAGACATGCAGCCCATGCTGAGGTTGAATTACTGGATCCAATTATAACGGGAGGAATTAAAAAAAAAGGAGAACCCCTCTGGATAATCAGCACCAGCTGCCCCATGCATGGTACCCTATCCTCCAGGCAAGCCGCAGCTGTGATTCATGCCACGTCCCATGTTGTTGCCTGCCCTTGAAGCCTAAACAATATGACATGTTCTGCCTCAGTACATGCATAATTCTTCCTTATGTGTGAGTTTCCGGCCGCACACCAAAGCAGGTGGGGAGGATGCTGACATTTTCTTTGCGCTGTAACTCATCCACAAGGAGGACGGTGAACAAGGATACCGAGGGAAGTTTCCTGCAAATCTCCAGATAGGAGACACGAATCTTTGCTTCTCCTTCAGCTCCGTGTCGGGTAATTGGAAGCAACGAGGCGGTGCTGGAAAACACTGTCATGGAGCTTGAGTGCAAAGCCTTTGTGGGAGTCAGACCTCATAATATATGGAGTGCTTACAAGAAGCTGTGACAACTCCAGCACACAGCCGAGCCTTTCACCTAAGCCAGTGAGGCAGGGAAAGAAGCAAAGAAATTTCATGCAGGAGAAAATTGTAGTTTTTTTATGGAGGAGAGGGGAGAAGAGGGGGTAATGGAGTACAGTACTTTCTAACTGGGGAGGCCACAATTCTTTGGATAGCCTGCGTTTGGTTTGTGAAAGACTCCGCACTACCTTCTTGCTATGGTAGCAGTAGACCATGGGTTTAGACCTTTCCTATTGCCATGTGCCCAAGACACTCCCCTCTGCTGGTGCAAAGGAGGGACACGTCTTCACAGGCTGCCCCCATTGCCTCTGCAGCATCCCATGGACCAATGCTAACCTCACCAGGTGGGGCTTTCTTTCCTATTCCTTTTCATTCCTTGGAAGTTTTGTCTTGGCTGATTTTTTATGTTTCTGGTCCAAGCTGTCAGTCCGTATCCTACTGCAGCCCGCAGAAATCTTTCAAGGTCCCGTGCATTTAGCCTTCACCTTTCAGGAGGAGATCATAGAGTCATAGAATTGTTTGAGTTGGAAGGGGCTCTTAAAGGCCATCTGGTCCAATGCCTGTGCAATGAACAGGAACACCTACTGCTCACTCAGGTTCTCAGAGCCCCATCCATCCTGACCTTAACTGTCTCCAAGGACGAGGCATCTACCAAAACCATGGATAATTTGTCACAGTGTTTGCTACCTTCATTGTAAAAGACTTTTTCCTTATATCCAATCTAAATCTGAAAGATGAAACCATGGAAGGGATTTCTTTCTGCCTCTTGCAAAGTCATGAGCCCTACACCCAGCCCAGGGAGACACCTTTTCCCACCCAGTTATGGCCATAGAGGACCAGTGCTTGGCATCCTCTTGCCTGGCAGCGTGACTGCCTAACATGAAGCACTGGCAGATGAGAAGTCATGAAGCAGAAGCAGTGTGTGCTCATGTTAATAGGTCCCAGTGGAATTTTTCTGCTGCAATTTTTTTCTGAATGCTGCCTGGGCTCATCTCTGACATACTCAGTGACCTTGTTTAGAGCTTGGCAGCTATTTCATTTGATGTCCTGTGTCAGGACAGCTCCTGCTGAGGGTGAGCCTTACTCAACACCAGTTTGCTGCAGGCTTTTTGGCTGGAAGTTGCACTGGTGTTCTCCTTTTGTGCTAAAATCATAGGATCATTTGGATTGGAAAAGACCTCTGAGATCATCAAGTTCAGTGAGAATTACTGTTCGGGGTGTGAGACAGGCAGGGCAGTTAAAATGAACCTACTTCTCAAAGAGAGGGTGTTACATGCTTCAGTTGGGCTGTAATCCCAGCCAGGAAAGCTTACACTGTTCCCAATCTCAGCCTTTGATCACTTCTGAAAAGGAGGTGAATCCCGGACTCCAGTGATGATCTGCTGCCAGGGCCCAGCAGTGGGGATGGACAGTGATGGATGGGTCTGCGGTAAGATGTCCTACTGCAAAACACATGTTACACACATTCCCTACCTCCTGCTCCTTGAAAGACATTGCAAGAACGGTGCTTCTTCTCATTTTGGCTTGGAATCATGAAAAAAGTAATTCTGGGAAGGATGTGATTGTACCAGAGAGTTGAAGCAATGCTCAGCAAACTGGTCCCCAAATATGCTGGCACTGTTGAGTTATGCTGAGGATCTGCAGCTTCACTCCTCCTGTCCAGGAACAAGACCATGTCTTGGCTACTGCAAGAAAAGGAGCGTCTGCTAAATGCCTCCTCTTTGGTGGAGAAAAACGTTTGCAGCTTTGCTCATTTACTGTTTCGCTACAGCACTGGAATCCTTTGACCCCAAGGGGCTCTTCTTGTGAACAGAGGTAGAGGCGCAAGAAGTCCATGCCAACAGGGCTCTGTGTAAAGGTGCTTCTGACTGACAAGATGTGCTCTAAACACACATTAAAGCCTGTAAGGTATAAGCAAGGTCAGGGCGTCACCGTGTCAAGCATTACAAGGGTAGGCTGAGACCTACTGAGATTTTATATGGACAGATAACAAAAAAGATGAATAGGGAGAAGAAATTGGAACCACTGGAAGACAAAACGTAGATAAACTGATAATTTTGACCTAAATCTTCAAGATTGGAGTCATGTAGGTCACCAGGGCCATCCCAGGAATTGAAATTATTTCTTTCTATTAGTATGTTTCCATAAAGCCTTGTTGTATTGCAGTTTGATACGTTCTCCCACTGCAGTGCTTGGGAACTCTGGCCACTGAACCATGAAGATGAGCCAAGGAGTGCAAAAGACTGGAAATGGTGGGTCCTGCTGGAAAAATTCCATTAACAGAATGAAGCTGTGTCAAGGCAGCATCAGGTTGGGTATTAGGAAAATGTTCTTCACTGAGAGGGTGGTTGGGCACTGATGCAGGGCAGTGGTCACAGCATTAAGCTGCTGGAGTTCAAGAGGCATTTGGATAGCACTTTCAGGCACAGGATCTGAATTTTGAGTGGTCCTGAGTGGAGCCAGGAGTTGGACTTGGTGATCCTTTTGGTTCCCTTCCAACTCATGACACTGTGATTCTACCATCTCGAAGGTCGTGGAAGGTGCTGCACTGGAAAGGGTGCAGAGTGGAAGAGCCACGAGGAGTTGAGCAACTCTTCCAAGCCTTGAAGGCTGTCAGCTTCCATAGAGAAGTATCAGCAGTGGACTCCCTGCAGATGCCTTTCTGGCAGGCAGATGTTCCTATAGCGTGCTTGGCAGCCATCGGGCGCCAAGGTTTTGGCAAGGGATGAGTAGAAGGAAAGAGTCTGAGTGAGAGCAGAAGATGCAGCCAAGAACCTGGTGAGGCTCATGTGTCCATGTGCACTTTGGACACGTGAATCTCACCTCAGAAACACAGCTGTAACACAGCAGCATGTAAATACAAAGGCATCCACATCACCGCTCATGGCAGCAGTTTTCAGAACAGAGTTAGATGATGAAACTAATGATGGCGGTGGGCTGCTAATTTTTTCCTTGTATCTTCCACTAACTTCAGTGACATTTTGTAAAACCTCTTCAAGGTAAGGACTGTTGCTTTAGTAAGTCTTGAGCCTCGTCAAGCACAGTGAGACACACAGTCATGACTGGGACATGTACGTAATGATGTCTGTTTCAGGGGATTGTAACAAAAGTCCTTTGAAAACGTAGGCATAAATCTGAAAATCCCAACCACTGATAGGGTTCATGTTGTTCCAGAGGGAAACTATCAGCCTCGCATCAAAATGGAGATGAGCTCAGTGTCAGAGGAATGCTTCAGGGTTGGGAGTGTTTTCCTTGTTTATTTATTTATGTATGCATATTTTGATATATTTTACCAAAATACCTAAAGTCTAGGAAAAAGCAGACAAATGAGAAAGCAGACATCAGTTTTTCTACAATGTGTTCAAGGCAAAGCTAAATATCATAAAATATTATGCTTATGCTTACTGCAGAAAAGTAAAAATCTCTCTACATCTAAGTTTTCTTGCTCTTACTTCTCTATTTCCTTATGATTCTTCTTGAACTTCCTGAACTTCTTGAACTTCTTGAACTAACTTACGCTAACTTCTTTCTACTAAAAGGCTCAAAGGACTGTTAAGGAGTTTACAGAGACCTTACCAGCTACAACCTTACCACTCTTTTCATGGAAACCTCAAAATCTTGAGCTCAAATGTATGTATGAGAAAGATTGTATGGCACGGTGACAGAAATAGCAAGAACTGAACTCAATACTATGTCCACCCAAATAAATTAAATATATCTGAGGCTGTCCGTGACTCTAAGACCATCTGGATGGAAGAGCCTGCATCCATGCTTTTAAACTTGAGTATCCTCCAAATCTAGGCAGCTTACCTCAAACCATTTGTGTGGAATGGATTTTGGCTTCTTTTGAATCCTGAGCCGCAGGTGAACGTGTTTCCATGCCCAGAAAAATTCTGTAACAATTTAATGAGCTAGTAGAGAAATAGATGTTGACTCCAGAAGCTCCTTAGTGAATTGTGTCCAATCTCAGGGCCAGAGCAGCTGGACTGTTGGCCTTGACTGGATTGAGCTCCTGTTCCTTACAGCGCATGGCATCACACAGAATCATAGAAGAATAGAAAAGCCTGGGTTGCAAAGGAGCGCAATGCTCACCCAGTCCCAACCCCCTGCTATGTGCAGGGTTGGCAACCAGCAGCCCAGGCTGCCCAGTGCCACATCCAGCCTGGCCTTGAATGCCTGCAGGGATGGTGCATCCATAGCATGAGCTATGTGCGTTGTTGCTTTCAGTAGCAGCAGGAACAAAACATCCACCCACCATGAAATGGAAAGAAGTGCAAGAAAACCAACAGCAGTGGGAAAGTATTTGTGATGGAGCGATGCAATGTGGGTTATCCCAGTGGTGTCCTTTTGTCATAGGTTTACATTTTGATCTCTTTTCTCATATCAGAACCTCGGGAATTTCCCGTTCCCAAGTCTTTGCAGGGACATTGGCCTTCATCCTCAGATCAACCCAGACACAAGGCTGAATTGCAGTACAGCTGTAACCAGGGGTAGCTTGGCTTTCAAATCCTGCTACAGAGAGATGCAAGTGAAAGCCTACATCACCTAGGAAGTGATAGTGACCTTTCCTGAGTACAATACACTTTTGTTTTCCCTTCTGCAGCTCTTCATGCCCAAGCACAAGATGAGGTCTTGGAGCGGGCTGCCAGTACCTCCAGCAGGGTAAACAAAGTCAGGCAACCAGGCTGCAAGGCAAACAAATGGCAGGAATGTGGCCTCTGCTGTGCTTCCCACTCCCTGTTGGCTTCTGAAGTGAAAAAACAGTCCGAGAGCCGGAGGGAAGCCTCCTGCCTGGCAATGTGGGCTGATAATGGAAGGCTATGAAACTCATACAGACCTTGATAGAGAGGAGGGGGTGAAGGAGGAAAAAAAAAAAAGTGGTTATATTCGTAGTGAGACAATAGTCCATGGCTGCTCTGAAAGATGACAGCTACAGAGAGTCATTTATAATTTGTCAGAAATGTCTCCTGATTACCCGCACACAGAGGAGGGATGGGAGCAGCTGTTGGCCTCAGCCCATCTCATATATTATTATCTGTCTTCAGGACCTGCTCGCAAGGCTTAGCTGTTTTTTCCAGCATAAAATGTAATGGGATTCCTCAAGCTTTTACTTGCTCAGTCTTATATCAGAGGAGACATGGCTATGGGCAAACGAGCTGAAATGTTTTTAGGGTGTTTTGTGTAACCCGTACTGATGCTTGCAGTCATTCCTCCCCAGGTGTAGGACTCCTGTTGGACCACCGAGTCCCATCAGGTTCCTTTCCACTCAGCTCTCCCATCCGTCCTCCAGGGCCTCACTGAATGTCAGCACAGCCTCCTGGTGTGTCATATTCATATCTCCTGGTAATATCTCAGCTCTTTAGTGGAGGAGACTTTAAATGGGTTTGGTAGCCTAGCTGGAGGGCAGTATTTGGCACATAGCTGGCATGGATGAAATGGAACACACCAGGCCACTGATGTTCCTGGTGGGCTTTGTTTAGATGCAAAGGGACCTTATGGGCCAACGTGCAGTGATGTACATCTACCAGACACACAGGAAGCACTCAGACCACGTTAAAGCTTGTTCTTTATTTATATCATGGGTGCATCTGGCACCAACTCAGAATGATTAAGAGTAAAGCTTAAACAGTCAGGAATCACAAACCTCACTGAAGCCAACACAGACTCTAGAGAAGGTTTGGGTGATGTTACTACTGTCACAGACTGGCACTGTAGAGCCAAGAGCAAACATCACCCCTTCGGGGGACCACCTGCATTGCTGTCCTTGCAGAAGCCTTCCACAAGCATAGTGTGGAAGTCCACAGAGAACAAGGCTTCCCTGCAACCTTCCTGGTGCTGAGCAGAGACCTAACAGCTGTTGTGTCACCATCACTGGCCAGGAGCAGGACAGCAGAAGGGTTGAATTGAGCCATGTTGAAAGCGAGCATCAACCCTACAGGAATACATGGGAGCTCATGGCACAGCTGAAGCCAGCCAACAGCACAGACATCAAAACAGCAGTAAGAACGCATTATCCAGGGTTCCCTGCAGCACTCTGACTACATAAAAAAGGCTGTAAAGGAGAAGGGAATAAGCTCTTCCCTTCCCTGTATCCTCAGGGAACAAGGCATGAAGTCATGGTCTTAAACTGAACCCTGGGAGAGCTCAGCTAAACTTGAGAGGCAAGTTGCTAACCATAAAGCCAGCTAAGCACTAGTGTGGATTGCCTGGGGAGGCTGTCATTCTTGAACCGATTGAGGTCTTTAAAAACACATTAGACAAACATCTGTCAGAAATGGCTTAGGAAGAGCTGATCCTGCCTGGAGGGAAAGAAGAGGCCTTGATGACCTCTCCTCATCCTTCCAGACCTCTTTTTTTTTTTTTTTTTAATGTCTCTGTGACTTGGTTTTCATGTTAATCTGCACCGTATTTCAGGCTTGAGAAAGATACTGCTCTCTCAGGGCTGGAAAGATGAGTTTCTCCCAGTGCAGGAGGGTGGCAGAGAGACAGAAAAACCTTCTGCAGATGTTCCTGCACCACTCACATGGCCTTTGCAACATTCCCCAGAAGGACCATCTTCATGCTTTGGCGTTGCTGGCACGGTGTTTTGGCAGAGCCAGTTGTGTAGTGTTGTGATATCCATGCCCCTTTATGAAGACAAAATTACGGCCAAAGCTGATGCATGTATTTCCAGCTTTCCACCTTGAGGTCTAAGAGAACAGCTGGGGATCTTCCCAATGGCTCTTTGCTACTCTCAGGCTTCAACTCGAAGATATTATTTTCTATTTTCTCTGTTAGCTCAGATCACCCTTGTGATTTGAAGCTGGTAGAAGGCAGGCTAAGGCACCTGTGTGCATAATAAGGTCTATGTTCCACCATCACTTGCAAGGGGATTGTCCCAGGAGAGGAATAGGTTGAGGCTGTGATGTGTAAGGTGCTACACTCCGAAAAACAACCAGGAGAATCTCCAGCACTGATAGACAAAACAGGCAGAGAGAGGGAGAAAGAAAGTGTTATCAACCTCATTTTACATACAGTGATATAATGCATAGTTCTCTTGGAATTGCAGCAGATTTCAGGACAAAGTTGAGCAGAGAAAAATGGTGATGTTAATGCCATCCAAGTTTCAACGTGCAGATGGTAGTTTGTGGTCTGAACTGCACATAACAAACCCTCTTTATTGTCCACAGGGAATTCCAGAGTGCAAATCATCTGGCTGTTTTCAAACACTTCTACTAGCAAACTGATAGTAGAATGTTTTAGTCATCTACTTGAGAACAATACAGATAGTATTCAAGTACCTCAATGTGATGATGGACCTCTCCAGGTGATCTATGAATGCAGAGATACTGTACACACCGTAAAAGTACTGATAGTTTTTTCCCCTTGGTTTCTATTCCCAAAACTGGTGAACCCCTAAAATGCTTTTATTGCCTATGTAGACTTACCTGACATCTAAAATCTGAGGGGAAGAGTGAAGGAGAAATGTGGAAACATAGCACATAGAGGATTCATGGTTCCACTGAAGGTCACGTAGACAACCAAGCAGATGTGCTTGCCAACACCAATAAAGCATACTTCCTTCCTTCCTTCCTTCCTTCCTTCCTTCCTTCCTTCCTTCCTTCTTTCTGGTGACACTTGCCAAGCTAAGACTTAGAAAACTGGGGTATTTTCAGGGTTGAGGTCCAGTGCTCACTCTCAGGGGGTGCGGGATTGTTTGGTACCAAAGGACAGCAATGAGCAGAAAGGCTCTGATTCCAGACCATCCCACACCAGAGCTGGGCTCCAGGGGCTCTGTGGCTGTGTGTCTGCCCATGGTCAGTACCAGGTGCCGAAGTAGGGGATGATGATCAAAGAGACATCCGTAGAAAGTTACTGCAGCACCCTGTGATGGCTTGAATTCAAGGAAAAGGAGACTGAAACAAGGTGAAACAGAGTCAGTGCTTGTAGGATCTTTGAGGCATGATTAAGGGATTACTCAGGTTGGGCACCCCAAAGCTCTGAGGTATCCAGAGTTGCCCTTCCTTTTTATACGTCTGTTGCCAGTGCTTTTTAATCGTCAAGATTCCATTTTCTTTCTACTTTCTTATACATTCATATAGCTCAAAAGCACGCAGAGAACTAGCCAGGACCATGAGGGCATAAGCAGACCATCAGTTGGTGAAAAAAAAGTAATTTTTGATGTATTCAGTTTCTGGTTACTATTTTCTTTTTCTTTTTCTTTTTCTTTTTCTTTTTCTTTTTCTTTTTCTTTTTCTTTCTTTTTTCTTTCTTTTTTCTTCTTTTTTTTCTCCTTTCTTCTTTTTAATCAGGTTGGGCCAATACAAAAGAAAAACTCAGCAGCCCTGTTGACTGATGTACATCTCCATGAGTTCGAAATGGCAGCTCCCATTTCCTATGTTTACTGTTGCTTTTGATGTTTCCTAATGAACTTAGATCTTCTAAAAGATTCTACTCGGGGGCTTTAAATCTGGAAACCATTTGACAATTAAGCCAGAAGACACAACAGGGTGTGTTTTATGGGCCCCATTAATATGTGCCTGGGGGTGGTACTGCAGTGTGGCCTCTGCCTTCACCCACCCATGCTGGGTATGAATAGTCTGGTAAAATCCACTCCAGTGTGTTTTATTGCTGTGATATCATTTGGGAAAAAAAAAAAAAAAAGAAAAGGGAGAAGGGGACACCAGTTTATTGTTGTAAGGGAAAACTCAGCCAAGATTTGAAGGCAAAAACAAATTATGACAAATAAGCTTCCCTCTGATTGCTTCCTTAACATGCATAGGAAATAGCTCAGTGACTTTTGGGGTGGCCAAAGGGTTTGGCAGTGCAAGCTATCTGTGATGTGACTGTGGCAAAGCTCACTGCTTGAACTGATGGCAAAATGAGTCCAAATGTCGCAGAAAAATGGGGTAACAGAATGGTTGAGGTTGGAGCCCCTCTGGCTCTCCCTGGCCCAACCCTCCCCCATCAGGAGCACCCAGAGCAGGATGCCCAGTGCCATATCCACCATATTTTGTAGATCTCCAGTAGGACCATCCAGCACCTATCTGGGTCTCCTGTCTCTCAGTCACCCACGCATTAAAGAAGCATTTCCAGAAAGTCTGCTGAAGTCAGAGGCATCATGGCTACGCTTGGTGTCCCTCAGGGTTTTGTCTTCTGTCTTCTTAAAGGACCCCTTCTGTCTAAATCATACCATGCCAAGAAGCTTTTTCTTTTCAAGGGCTTTGAATTGGCAGCTCTGGGAAATTACTGCAGAGTGTTCAGTAGTCTCAGAATCTACTTGAATAGATTCTCAGGGCATGGGAACCATGCAAACCTGGGGGCATTTTTGAGTTGGTTACTGCCTCAAAGGTGACTGTGACGAGGTGGGGGTTGGCCTCTTCCCATGAGTAACGGTGATAGGATGAGAGGGAATGGCCTCAGGTTGTGCCAGGGGAAGTTCAGGTTGGATATTAGGAAAAACTTTGCCAAAGATGGTTTTAAGTCAAAGAAGGGAAGATTGAGGTTGGATGTCAGGGGGAAATTCTTTACAGAGATAGTGGTGAGGTGCTGGAACAGCTGCCCAGAGAAGCTGTGGGTGCCCCATCCATCCCTGGAGGTGTTCAAGGCCAGGTTGAATGGGGCTCTGGGAAGCCTGGTCTAGTATCAAATGTAGAGGTTGGTGGCCCTGCGTGTGTCAAGGGGGTTGGAGATTCACGGTCCTTGAGGTCCCTTCCAACCCAAGCCATTCTGTGAATCTGTGATTGTGTGAAAAGAGTGATCAGACGCTGGAATGGGCTGCCCAGGGAGGTGGTGGAGTCACAATCCCTGGAGGTGTTTGAGAACCATGGGAATGTGGCACTGAGAGATGTAGTTTAGCAGGCAATATTGGTGGTAGGTGGATGATTGGACTCGATGGTCTCGGAGATTTTTTCCAACCTTAATGATTCTATGGACCTTAGACTGGAATAGAAGCCAACATTAGCCAAAGGACACATCCATCAGCAGCAGCCTGCATGCAACAACTAGAAAGTCATGCAGCATTTCTGAGAGTTGTCCTACAAATGAAGACAGGATGGATGAAGCAAGCAGTCCTGGTATTTGCTAGTTTATTCTACTACCCTCTCCTTGAGAATTTGATTTAGTGGTTTCTGGAGTCTCAAATACACCATGGACTCAGCTCGTGATGTGGGCAGTGAAATGTCCCTGCAGCAGAAGTAACAATCAGATGAGGCTGAGGCTGCCAAATTGAGAGATGTGAGGACTTGACTCTCCAGGGTCCTACCGCTGGCATTGCTTTCGAGCCCTGTGTTCCTCCAGAACATCATCAGCGTGAAAAAAAAAACACCAAACCAACATTGTGGGAAGGGGGAGAGGAGCTTTTCTAATCCAGTCCACTCTGCTTTATGGCTCCTGAGGTACACGGCTGCAGACTGTTACTCATCTCAGAGCTGAGGACATGAATGAGCATTCTGTTTGGAAAGTGTTCAGAGACGTGCTGAAGCTGGTTCTTATAGAGCCAGCAAAGGCAACCATCGGGGCAAAACATGCCTGAAAGGAGAAATTAAAAACAGCCTTGGAAGAAAATGTGTATACATGTGGCATGACATGTATTTATTATCCTGATCTGCAGAGCTTTTGCCCAAGCAGAGTTGAAAGCTTAGTGAAAACGGTGGATTTTTCTAAGCTCTACCAGGATTTAGACCCTCCAGCAAATGTATAAACAAGGAACATTTTCAAAGTCTTCTCCTATTAATGGTTATTCATAACTATTTTAGGGACTTGCTGTTCCGTCTGACTGACAGCACTGAAAAGGAAAAAGATCCCAAATGCAGTCTTTCTATTCCATGATTTGCCTAACAGCTGGACACAACGCAAAGCCCATTTTCAGCTCCTGCCACAGATGCTTTGACATCTGTGTAACTGAAGAGAAGCAATGGGGATGGGTTGGGCTTGGGAGATCAAATTGCTTTTGCTTCCCACGGCTCTGAGGAAGAGGGTGAAGGACCAGGCCTTGCTTTGGGAAGCAGCCCCATTGCCCTGTTGAGCACAGATTAAATCTTTGGCAGAAAATGAAGAGAGGCACAGCTATACCCGATCTGAGAGAGGAATGGATATAAGGAGACACTGAAAGGACCTGCAGTCTCTACACCTTGCCGTCCCTCTTCAATTTTCCTACGCCTCCGTCCATAAGTGGAGAATTGTTCTCCAGCACTCTCAGAGGAAGGCTGCAATTCCCAGGTCATTAGAACCATAGAAACATTAAGGTTGGAAAACACCTCTAAGGTCATCAGATCCAGCCATCAACCCATCTCCACCACACCCACTAAAGCCTGTGTCCCTAAGTGTCACATCGACGCGTTTTGCTGTTAGCTGATGAGCAGCCTGGTGTGAAGGAGAGCTGATCCTGCCTTGGTCCAGGGAAAGGGGATGGATAAAACTTCCTATATCCCGCAGACCTATCTTTTGTGACATTTTGGTAATATCTGTCTGTGGAAGCCTATGACATCCTCAAGGTTTGACCTTCACCTTGTAGGGCAGTGCTTGGGTGCTTTGAAATAATGCCACGGGTTTTCCTTTCACTTTCCGTGAACAAATTTCAGCTTCCCCAGCTCTGAGTCCATCATGCTTTGAGTTGTTCAGGAGCTGTTCAGAGTCAGGAGCTGTGTATTATAAGCATAGTGAATCTGTTTTTGAGAATGAGCCCTCCAAAAATGCTGCATTATGAAGTCTAACCAAGTCTGTGGCAGAAGAGATTCCTGCCCTTCCCTTCACCTGACTCCTTTCATTTAGCAATAAAATCCACCTTGCTTGTCCTGTATGTGCAGCTATGGGACTTCTGCTATCACCAAAGCTTTATCTTTGACAGGCAGGTGAGTGCAACCACCTCCATGTAAAGCATCCCAAACTCCTAAAACCAAACTCAGGTCCGATCTTTTCAAAGTCCCCAAAGCCTCCTCACTTTCACCTCCCTTTCCTCATCCTCTCCCATTTCTCATCCCTCTCACTGCACCAAGCACTGCCCAGAGAGGCTGTGGAAGCCCCATCCCTGGAGGTGTTAAAGGCGATGTTGGATGGAAACCTGGGCACCCTGATCTGGTGGGTGGCAAATCCCATTGGACTGGAGTTCAGCGATCTTCAAGGTCTCCTCCAAGCTAAGCCTTTCTATGGTTGCATGGTTCTGTGGCTTATCACCACAATCAAGGACAAATCAATCTTTTTAGTGATCTTGAAACATCCTTGGATCCAAAGTTTACATGCTGGCATTCATTATCAGCTCTCAGCATGATGACATAGTGGTAATGATCTCAGTAGGGAATCTGGAAAAAATAAGGCCAGCATTTCTCAGATTCTCCCTGGCATTTTTATTAATTTATTATTATTTATTTTATTTTGCAAGAGCACTAAGTGTGTATCTTGCATTGACTTTTTTTTGTTTATTTAAAATGAGGAGGGAAATAGGAACTGAAGCAGTAAGGGATAACATTTGAAATGAATTTCACAGAGGTTTCCCTCTCTGCCCTTGACTCCACCTCAGGAGAATGCTTTGCTGAGATGATGTGAATGCAAGATTTTATTAAAAGTAAACCAGCATTATAAGAAAGGAAGCCACGGGTTGTTGTTAATGCCAACCAAACAAACCTGAGTATTAGGCAATATAAATATAATCGACATGATGATTCACATATGTTTTCTGTCTATCTGCTATAAACTGCAACACCCCACTCAGGGTATAAAACAAAGCACCTTTTTCTGTTTATGTGTAGCAAATGCCTTTTTTTTTTCCTCCCCCTTTTTTTTTTTTTTTTTTTTTCTTTCTTTTCCTTTTTTATTGCCAAATCAGATGTGCTCATGTGGCTTTCAGTGGATATTTCCATGACCCAATCAAACGTGCTAGGTTGTCGGGTCTAATCTTTCAGCTCCATGAATTGTGCCTGAGGTTTCAGATTAGCAGAAGGTATTTTCTGGTTTTCTGGAGGAAAGGTATGGATACGAAGCCACACAGCAATGCCTTAAGAGAGAACGGCCCATGACTTAGTGCTGAAATCCCTCCAACTTGTTATTCAAGCCCTTGGCATTTGTGGCACGGAGAGATGCTTGTTCCACACTGCGCTCCTCACATTGAGATTATTGTCTATAAGACATCTCAACCAAACCTTTCTGACTTGGTAATTCACCCCCCAAACATGCAACTACCACGCTTCAGCTGGGATCCTGCCAATCAATGCTGTGAAGATGCTTTGCCATCATTCAAAGCCATTACCTGGCCATCAAGGCTCGCAGAACTGTTGCCAAAATCGTGCAGTTTCCAAGCATCCCTTTCTCTGCTGGTGCCAGGTCTTCTGACATCAGTGTTAGTACACCAGATCTCCAAGGAAATTTGAAACTCTGCAAGAACCTGGAACCATTTCTCATCAGCTGCAGTATAACAAAGGGAACCCAGCATGACACTTGGCAGTGCTGTGCCATTGGAGACACCAATTTCACCTTAGGATGGAAAAATGAGTGTTTGCCCAACTGTGATCATTAAACATGGTATGGGGTGTGGGAGGTGTTGGTGTGCCCATCTCACCTAACCTTAGGAATGGGACTAATTTCAAGTCCAAGTGCTCTTAGAATAAATATTCATCCTGTAGTTGAGCGTTCAGGCTTTTATGACAGTGAGTGAAGGTCGAGTCAGCACAGTGAATGAAGAGTACCAGTAATTTAAGTACATTAAGTGAATAATGGAGACATCTGAGATCAGGCTGGATGGAACTCTGAGCACGTGGTGGAGCTGTGAGTGTTCATTGCAGGGAAGTGGGACCAGATGGCCTTTAAGGGTCTCTTGCAACTCAAATGACTCTACGATTGTGTGATTCAATAAAATAACAAATAACGTGTATTAAATCTGTATCTGTTCGTGTTGCACTCCGAAACTCTATTGTGTGCACTGATTTTGCACTGTGGGTTCCACTGACTGAGTGGAAGGTTGGATTTCTGTCTCAGAGGAAAACATGTACTTTGTAAACATACAACACATGAGATAAATCCCACTCTACGTGTTTATGTTGAAAATAGTTTTTCATTTGGACTCTTGACATTCAAGGGAAGCAGGAACACGCAGGATGTGATTCATCTCATCTCAGATAGATAGCAAAAACGGATTAAATGATCTGTGTGATATATTTGACCCCTTCTTTCTTTCGACTAAAATGAGAGCTCAGGGCGTCCTGCTCAGCTGCACACATATACACTGCAGACATCCAAACACAAGTGAGACAAATCCCACCCCATTTACCTCCTCAAGATTGGGTTGCCTTTCACTAAATTTCACTCCATACTCACATTCCTTCCTGGAAACTGCTGTGTTACTGACATGGCTTGGCTACTGTCTCCTTCCCCAGCTGAATTACGAAAGAAAATGAGCAATCACAGCCTTCATCTTAAAGCACTTCGGGGTATAAAGTGCAGTATGAATTTAAGTTATTAGATGACATCTCCAGAAGCCACCTTCGCTTGACTTGACAGTTCTTTCTGCCTTTCAGCATCTACATTTCTCAGATTGTGTCTCCTCAACCTCACCATCCGAAAGAATTTTCCAGCTTCCCCTATTCATAAAGCAGCATTTAGGGAGGCACTCCTGGTGAGAATGCGTGTGGGTCTGCTTGTGAGTATTTGTATGTGCCATGGAGAGACACCCTCAGTGAAGATGCTCCATATGCCAGATTTGATTCCTCTTGAGTTGTTGGGGCTTGGCAGTTTAATTACAAAAATCACTGCCTTCAGCTTGGAGTAGGGAGGGGGTATGAACAGGAAGGAAGGAGATGGAAGTTTTATAATTGCACTAATAAGAAAATGAGCTATTTCTATTTGACCTCATGTTATCAGCTACTGCCAGTTTTGTCAACAATAACCTATAGACAACAGGTCATCCCTGGAGGCATTCAAGGCCAGGCTGGATGTGGCTCTGAGCAGCCTGGGCTACTGGTTGGCAGCCCTGCACATAACATGGGGGTTGAAACAGGATGATCATTGAGGTCTTTTTCAACCCAGGCCATTCTATGATTCCATGATTCTATTCCATGATTCTATGATTCCATGATTCCATGATTCCATGATTCTATGATTCTATGATTCTATGATTCTATGATTCTATGATTCTATGACTCTATGACTCTACGATTTTTTGACAGACCTATATTTTTCTTTATTTTTATGCACCAAACTTGAATTTCTCGAGTGTAATATAGGAACAAAATTCCCATATGAGGATGGACAGGAGAGGGGATCTTTCCATACACGTACGGGAGGGAGAGGAGCTATTAAAGCTTCAGGTCTCTGAAGCACTTTAGGCACAAATTTAAATGGATGTAAATTGGGCCACGGCTACTTTTGAAGTGGAAAAATCAGCAGATGGCTTTGAGGCATCAGAGGAATGCAGACTGGAAAAGACTTTTAATAATACTGAAGGTGTGAGTGGGAACATATGGCAGGCTACCTGTGGCAGCAACATTTTGATCAGAGGACTTGAGGGGTCCCTCTGTTTCCACTGTCTTCTTTCATGCTTCAAATTACAGCACAATAACTTTTCTTTCTTCCTGGCTAGTCTGTTAACAGTTCCAAAAGGACTCTGTAAGGAGTATTGTAGGACTTCAATTCTTTCCCTGTGCTGGGGGTCAGAATTTGCAGAATCAAGCCATTTCCTCAGCACTGGGAGGCAGAAAATGTCTGTTGCTGTCCTGCAGTGCTTCTAATGACACGCTGGGCTCTTTTGGACTGTGTTCTTTGAGCTCATCACTACGGCCTCTGCGTGCACAAAAGTTGCTTTTGTGTGATGACTGCCTGTACAGAGGGTACATCTGGTCCTGAACGTGGCCTAGACATGCTCCTCGGAAAAAAGTAGATATAATTCCCTTTACCTCAAGCCCAGCTGGCCTTCCCAGAAAAGCAGTATAGATCTGTGCGCTGTTTTACGGAGGCTGATAAGACTTTGTTCTATCCCCAAAGGAAATTTTGTGAAACTATCAAGAAATAATACTGAAACGCATCCTGAAGGATCACATGCCTTATCTTTCTAGTCTAAGGAAACAACTCTATCTATGTCATCCCCAGCAGAGGCTGATACTAACTCTATGCCTAAGGAAATTCTCCTTAAAAGCTTGCAGTGTTGGAGACTACAGACACCTCAGACAGCTGATTACGGAGTCCTGCTCTCTGCTACCGAGTTCTTCTTCATGTCTAATTTGAACTGATCTTGCTAGAAAGGAATCTCACGTTTTTTTATCTTGACTACTCAGTATTTAAGTGATGGCACTGGTGGACGAAGGAAGGGTAGTGATGTCCCCTACCTGGACTTGTGCAAGGCCTTTGGCACAGTCCTACACCACATCCTTCACCATCTCTAAATTGGAGAGATATGGATTGGAAGTCTGGGCTATTGGTCGGGTGAAGAATTGGTTGGATGGCTGCAGCCAGAGAACTGTGGTCAATGGCTCTGTGTCCAGGTGAAGGTCATGAACGGTGTCCCCAAGAGATCCATCCTGGGAACAGTGCTTTTCATCATCTTTATCTGTGACATAGATGATGGGGTTGAGTGTACCCTCAGCAGTTTGCTGATGACACCAAGCTGAGTGGTGCCACTGACACGGTAGAAGGAAGGGATGGCATCCAGAGGGATGTGGAAAGGCTTGAAAAGTGGGTCCACATGAACCTAATGAGGTTCAGCAGGGCCAAGTGCAAGGTGCTGCCAGGTGGAGATGGTGGCAGACCTGGTATTCCCTCCTGCTTTGCCATTGATTGTATTCATTTGTATTTGAGGAAGAAGACTTGGAAGAAAAGATTGCCTTGCAGTCAAAGTGGGGATCAGGATTCAATAGTAATCTAATGGCCAGACTCTGCACTAATCCTCTGGTCAAACAGTGGATGGAGTGGATGCAAATGCTGATTGCCAGGCTTTGATCATGGTAAACAAGGCACAACGATGGGAACATGCAGGAGTTCCCAACACAAGTTGAGCTAACCTCTGGCTCCTTCTCTCTTTCTTCCAGTCTGTACTCCCTCCCTAGACCTGAAGGAAGCAGGGTCCTTTTCACATGCCCTTTTTTTTCTTCCCTCCTTGGTCCACTTGATTTGGAGCTTGGGAGAGTGCCTTGCTTCGTTTCAGTGATGTGGAGGAGTGTGTTCTTAACCAAGGCCAAACCTGTCTGCTCAGACAAAGCCTAGCAGAATGAGCGTGACAAATCCTGCTTCTCAACTGGTGTGAATCCATACTTCTCCTGGTTTCCCAGAAAGTGCCCAGAGAGCCTATGTGTGAAAGATAAGCCAAAAGTCGACACTGGAAGCTTGCGAAGGAATTTTTGGATGGAGTGCAAACAATCTGGTTCACATCAGCCTTCTAGATTATTCATTCTCGCATCAGCAGCCAGATGTTTAATGCTCAGCTCAAAGGATGGTGAGTGACTCCGTCTTCCTGGCTTACAGGAGCTGCTGTCTGTTTGTCCTGTGCTAGTGAGTGAAGTATTGTGGGCCAACAGGGAGGCAACCAGAGTAACAGTGCTTTCAGGGACCCTTCACAAAGGCTATCTTGGCAGGATCGTATGCGCTGCATCTGTCGTGCATCCTGGAAGAGTTCAGCTGCAGTCCAGTGGGGCCACGTCCCTGTGGGAGAACAAGGTGTCAAGCTCCAGGACAGACTAATTAATCTGTGGTTTTGCAAAGAGATTGAATAGATCCTGGATGTGGGTCTCACGCCAGTAGGAAGTCTCAGGCTCAGGAGAGAAACAACACCCAGCTACCTGAGATAGAAAGCAAGAGAGCTCAGCTGCGGGGACATGGGACATGCCAGTACGCTCAGGGTTGGAAAATGGTCACTAGCTTATTTCACAGAGCCAGACATCTGTGGCTACTGGGTGGCTCAGTATGGATCCATAAATTCTGCAATGGGATGACTCTAAGAGACTTTCTGTGCCATTGGCTGCCCTGTGGGTTGTGACAATCCCCAACAAATGTTTAGATGCAGGTTCCCTAATTATATATATATATATATATATTATATATATATACATATACATATATATATATATATACATATAACCCTTAAAAATTCCTTTTCTAATGACCTGTCTGACATTCTATCTCCAGTTCTGTGTTGTTTTTCCAACCCCCCCTCTTTATCCGTACCACTGTCTTCCAAATACATGACCTACACTTAATACTTCCCTATCTACAAGCCCAGGCAGCCAACCTGGGCTGCATCTAAAGCAGTACGGCCAGCAGGGTGAGGGAGGTGATCCCACCCCTCTGCTCTGTGCTTTGAGAACTCACCTGGAGTAATGTATCCAGATGTGAAGTCATCAGTACAGGAGAGACTTGGAGCTGTTGGAGTGCATCCAGCAGAAGGCCACAAAAATGATCCAAGGGATGGAACATCTCCTCTGCAAAGAAGATGAGAGAGCTGGGGATGTTCAGGCTGGAGAAGAGACTTGATAGCAGCCTTTCAGTATCTAAAAGGGGACTACAAGAAGGAAGGGGACTGACTCTTTAGCAGGGTCTGTGGTGATAGGACAAGGGAAAATGGTTTCAAACTAAAGGAGGGCAGATTTGGAATTCTTTACAGTCAGAGTGGTGAGGCACTGATGCAGATTGCCCATAGGGGTGGTGGATGCCCCATCACAAGGGACATTCAAAGTCAGGCTGGACAGGACTCTGAGCATCTGACTGAGTGGTAGATGTCCCTGTTCAATGCAGAGGGCTTGGGCTGGATGATCTTTAATGGTTCTTCCAACTCAAATGATTCTATGACCTGTTATCTTCTTCCCCTCCCCACTGAGCATCACTACCCTCCCAAATCCCAGCGTTTTCCCTATGAAGCTTCCCCTCCTCTTCTCATATGGAAATCCATGCTCCAACACCTTCACAGTTGAGACACAATGCACACATCACATGCTACCACGTGGTGGTGGCTCCAGCTTGGATATTTATGGATATTTATGGATATTCATGCAGGCTTTTACCTCAACCACCTTAGTGACCACTATCCCACTTTCTAAGTGCTGGAAGACAACCCGTTTCTGAGAAGAAGGCTTTTTCTCTCCCCAGCTTAACAAGTACATTCCCTTGCAGACAGAGCAATGTCTCTGGGGACTGTGGTTTTTTAGAATTTGTCTGAACCGTCCATGTGAACATGTGGGAAAGACCATAGCCCTCCAGCACTCATCTGCTCGCCTCTTGCACTCAGTATATTTGGTTTGGATAGGGGCCCTTGCACCAGAAACCCTGAACCTGCTTCTAAAGAACTGCTGGAACATATGCTGGGTAATATACAGCAGGAGGATGAATACCATAGGACAAGGAAAGCTTTTCCAGACTGCTGTTGAGGCGCTGCTACTGACATTGCTGATGTCTAAACCTGGACACTAATGATGTGGATAAGATAGTTTTATTTATTTATTCATTTATATTAATCTTTTCTAAAGGCTGTTGAAAAAACACAGGAGATTGAAGAACACAGAAAAAAGGCAATGTCCTATGTAGGTGTAAAGCAAACCTTCTGCATTCTATCCAGATGACTCAGTCTTGCCCCACAAACTCATTTCTCAGCCTAACCTCTGGGACTGTAAGAATGCAGAACAGCCTACCTGCTTCTAACAATCTCCTGGATACTTGCAGTCAAAAAATACCACGTAGAAATAATGATCCTTGGTATGGAGGGGGTAAATCTGCATCTCTGTGACCGTCTGGAGTGCGCTAGGTGATGGCTCACGTCATGATTCCTTGTTACTGCATCCCTAGCCATCCTGCCAGCACTGTACAGCCTCAGCATGGTGTCTTGGTCCAAGCTTAAGGCTTTGAACTCTTCAGCTCAGCCTCGCAGGCTTGTTGGCAGCCATGTGTTGTGGGAATGATGTATTCTCTTGGCACCGGCCTTCTTGTTCCATTGCTGGGGCAGCCAAATATGAAGACAGATTTCTCAAGGTAGAATGGAGGTATCGAGACTTGCTGGGTTGTCCCAACTCTGGTGAGTGACAACCACAAATTCTCGTTCATGTTTTCTTGTGGTGAATGTGAAATCAAAAGAATGGCGACCCAGGAAATGAGACACACAAAGCTTATTCTCAGAGAGGTTGTACTGAGAGAATATTTTCTATTAGTGGGAGTTATGTATACGTTGAGCCTTCCTCTTAGTCATGCAAAGTAGCCCTGAAGACACCTCACCCAAATACCCAATCATCATTGTGTCATTCCCACTCACAGGTGTTTTGGAAAGGCTCTGAGCAAGGAGCTCTTGGAGCTTTCACATCTCAGAGATGTGAGAAATCCAGCCATGCAGATTGCCCCAGAATCAGTATTGCTTTCAACCAGTGGGACCTGTGGGCTTCCCAAAGATGAAAAGACAGAGAGAGCAGCTTGGCAAGTCTCATGGTAGTCGACTGTCTACAAAATTGAAGTGCAGAAGCTGCAGTACTTTTATTTCATTGCAGGAAATCCAAGAGTCTAGGAAAACTCATGGCAGTGATGGTTTGATGGTTGGGCTAGATGATCTTAGTGGTTGTTTCCAACTGTGATGATTCCTTGGTTCTGTGATTCTAAGACTGGCCCAAGCCAAGCCCTGGGAACTCCAGATTCACATCATGAGATTTTCAACCCTCCTTCTGTGCATCTGAAAACCTAAGACTCATGTCATCATCCTTCAGCAGACCATCATCCTTTCCAGAGTCCCATTTACTCAGTTTCTGAAGCTTGGAGGAAGTAGAAAACTTGACATGCAGAAAAGAGCTAAATTTATCTGTGGCACCCTTGGCTGTGCAGAAGTCATGCTGTGAATGAGTTCTGGGGCTGGAAATAAAGCTTCTTGTCTTCAGGCAGCCCATATGGCTGCATAACCTCAAAGCAGAATTTCTTCAGTACCCAGACACTGATAATACTGTGAAGCTCATATGACAGGACTGCCCAGGAGCAGTAGAGCTGGAAACCCTACGTCTCGATCAATACTGGCAAGAAAGCAAGAAAACAACATCATCAAAGCAGAAAGAAATGAATAAAAGAAAGAAACTTGTACAAAAAGAGACAGATGAAGCACATGTTGAGAAGTTGTACCACTGAACACACCATTCCAGCTGTTCCCTGTGTTGAGGCACATGGTGCATATGATAATCATCACTGCTTCTATTCTCCCTCTCTCAGTTATAAATTGGGAACACTTGAAAAGAAAAGTCAGTGTACTGGATCAAGCTTAAGGCTTGCCTGATGCTGCAAGGCTGAAATGAGGAAGAATCACTGATACAAAAGAAGGAGGAGGACAATTGTGCTGTGCAACAGCACAGTGTGGTAGTTAATGTTGCTTCTTCCTGTAGTCTTATAAGGACTTTTAATGTGTACATCATCAGTGCTTGATTGAAGTCAAAATGAGTGCAACTGAGGCCAAATAGCTCTGAGAAAAGCAACCAGGATGATCTTAGGATACACACATATCTGTGTACAGGTGTGTTATGTTATACAGGCTGGATGTGGCTCTGGGCAGCCTGGTCTGGTGGTTGGCGACCCTGCACATAGCAGTGGGATTGAAGCCAGATGATCATTGAGGTCCTTTTCAACCCAGGCCATTCTAGGATTCTAGGATTCTAGGATTCTAGGATTCTAGGATTCTAG